>DWAP01003038.1:0-12556 GCA_018230625.1 Heliconius eleuchia
AGAGGGAACCTAGTGTTAAGACACTCCGTTTCCCACTTTCTGCCGAATTTTGGAGCCACCAGAGCGAAGAAGTGGAAAAATAAATTTAAGTAAATACTTCGTCCCCTCGAGTGGGGATCGAACTCACACCCAGTCGGTTTTACAGTCACACTTTGTGCCGCTGGGCCACGACTGGCCTCACATAAAAATAATTAATTAATTCTTAAGTTTTTCTACCAGTTCTCCACAGTCGTTTATTACATTTCTAACTAGTTCATACTTTATACCAAGTTATTTATAACTTATAAGGTACATATTTTAGTTACACCACATCCTTTGCGAATATGGTGGTGGATTTTTTAATGTGTTGGCAGCTATATCTACGACAGTAAAAAGAGATTAATAGATATATAAAAAGAATGGTCTAGGATAATGGATCTTATAATACGAGTTAAAAAGATAAAAAAATGTATATAAAATTAATGAAAGTTGTATTTTTGTACGCGTATGTATCTGAATATTAAATAATTATCATATACATATAATTTTCGCTTTGCAGGGTTCCGTACCTCAAAAGGGAAAAACGGAACCCATATAGCATCACTTTAAGGTCCGTCTGTCTAGATTATTTACTTAAAATAGTGATATTCACAGGTCCCAATGACCTATTAGTATTCATGTCATTTCTTACAAATTCTATTTAAGTAACCGCTTTAGTAGTCTCTACTTCACCATCTCTACTTTGATTGCTTACAATCAAATCAAATTAAATCAGCTTCACGCTGTATCCCACACACAACAGGGTAAACAGAGGGAACCTAGTGTTATGATACTCCGTTCGCCACTTTCAGCCGAATTCTGGAGGCACTGCTTATTGAGTGGTGGAACTCTAAAAAAATATTAAATATTTCGTTTCCTACAGCAGAATTGAATCCAGTTAACAGTCACACGCCCGTGCTTCTCCGCCACAAAACACAATAAACTATTTGTTAAGTATAAGTACCTATCATCTAACATCTTACTAAGTTGAAATCTACTTCTACAACATAAGTGGTGAAGTCAATTGGAATCAATCTAATTGAGGCTGGAAACATTCCTCACAAATTAATCTTTCAATAGTCTACATTGTAATATGTGTATGTACTGGCGACGGCACGTGCAGATGGCGGATTGAGTACGATTTCCAATTAAACTGGATCGTTGATTTCATCGTTTTATTGTGTTAATTAATTTTAGTTTAGTTTTTCATGATAATTAAATTAAATATAGTTAAAGGATTTGTAACAATTGTTTTCCGTTTCACGCCGTATCTTGCGGTAGGCAGATGGAACCTGGGGAAATAGAGTGAAAACCTAGACACTCTGTAAATAGATTAAACTTAACTAGCTTCACCCTGTATCCCTAGCGGGGTAGTCAGAGAGAACGGAGCGGCAAATGCTACGGTCTCTACATACCTATTTCGCCTTATCCACTGTAATCAACCTCTTCATACATGCTCTCCGGGAGTCTTCATGCTTTTTACATGACCATCCTCCAGTATCTTTGATATAGTATTTCTCTCTCTTACCGCTCACTTTTCCGTCCTAAATCTTTTTTGCTATTCTTTCATCATTCCCGACTCGCATCGATCTCGATCGCATCTCTACAGCATTCTTCTTCTGTAATACAAAATCGGTACCAACACTGCATTGTGTACGGCCAAACGCGCAGCTGTTCTGACGTTTCGCCGTCTCACCAATGCAGCTAAGGCTTCGTTAACCCTGTTACCGGCAGCAATACGCCATTCCGCTAAGAAGAAATAAAAATATTGAATATTTTTGAATATTTATTTGAAGAAATGAAAATATTATATTTCAATTGTTCGAGTGGGAATTGAACCCACAACCGAACTCGTTCACAGCCACACGCTTGTGCCTCTGTGCCACGACGCGTCTGGCCTTCTTTAATAACTTAATCTTTACTTAAAATGCTGAGTAACTAATAAGAAAATACATACATACATACATTTGAATTTTACTGATCTCTTATTGATAAGCGGTCTAAGCAAGTATGCTGTCACTGATATAATCAGTACTACCTTCGAAGGTAACGTTTTGTAGGGATTATATTTTTTTTGTTGCATTTTGATATTTTCTTTTGATTTCAATGTGTTTAACCTTAATGTATAGATAAGTTAAATTAAATTGAGATTTAATTTTAAGATACATATATTTTTTATTTCTTTAATTTGACGTAGCACGGTAGGCAGAAGGAACCTAGGAAACTAATGTCAGGAACCTAGACACTTCCTTTCCCCACTTTACACTAAATTCGGGAGGCATTGCGTTTCTAGTGGTGGAACTCAACGCCGCGCATTTACATTTTTCTTTCCTCGCTCTTTGTTACCAGAGCGAGGAAATAAATATATAAATTAGGTGATAATAATGTAAATAATAGGGTTTGTGTAGTAAAATATTCAGGGATCGAGCAATTCGCAGGACAGTGCCGCCATCTCTTGCATGATAAAGCAACTGCTTCGCGGAGTAAGCTTTAAAGTTAAACACTAAGTAATAACATGAAGGTTGGTCAAGCTCCTGCACGCTGAACGACAGTGCTGCCATGCGTTTTACTTGGGATTCCTATTAAATACAATGTATATATGTATTATACCATTTTTATTTTTAAAGTGTTATTCCAAACTTAGGAAAGAAAAATACTTATTTAGAATACGTATAAAAAATTGAACGTAGCGGAACTTGAACCCGCGCCTCCTGGAAACCGACCAGGCGCTTTTAATTAATTATTAAAAAAAATTATACGTTTTCCAAATAAGTAATGTATATATGTATTTTCCTATGTATATGTATTATTGTATAATAAATAGTGTTTTATTTTTATTTATTTACAACACATACAACAAAGCCTTTTTCACCCTGCCGCTATGAGTAGTCAAGTGTGTAATCCAGCGCTACACTTTCCATTAGGGTGGTAACATAACAAAAAGAATAGAAAACGTTACAAAAAACGCCATAAAGTAAAGAAGACTTGAAAATATAAAAAATATCCTATGTTAAAAAACTTAATACAAGTCCACAGCAAGGTCTTTAAACCAGCATCAAGCTATATATCGTACATAACTGGGTAAGCAGAGGGAACTTACTATCAAGATAGGGAATATCTTGACCTTTTCCTCATTTTCCGCCAAATTCCAGAATTCGGCAGCAAATCAGCAGCAAGTTATTTGATCGGGAATCTCAAGTAAAAGACAAGGTAGCACTGTCGTGCAGCGTGAAGGGGCTTAACGAAATTTCATTTTACCACTCCATATTAAACTTTAAAGCTTATGCCGCGAAGCAGTTTCTTTGTAATAAAAGAGATGGCGGCACTTTCCTGTGAAATGCTGTTTTTTTTCTTGATTCGTGATTCTTGTACTAAACAACCTCCTTTTATCTATATTATTTTATAAAGATATTGTTCATAATTTAAAATAAATAATAATCTTTGTCTATTTGCCTTTTTATCCTATTTTGTTCATATGCAGAAACACGAATTGTTATTTTGTCCTTGCATTTTGCTTTGAAAATATTTGAGGCGCAGGAGCATAAACGAGCGAATGTAAACACGAGAGGTTGTGGGTTCAATTTCCACTCGAGGAAATATTTTCACTTCCTCGCTCTGGTAACAACGCAAATTCCCCCAGCGTTGGGGCGAATTTACATTTACATCGCGTAGCGGGATAAACTGGAAGCATAGCGTTTAACTGAACACACGATAGAACAATGTGCTTAATACTTCGATCTGCCCTACTTAACCTGTTAAAGGGGATATTACTTACCGGATATTAGCGTGAGGCACGAAAAAATATATAGTTTAAAGAACAAAAAAACACGTTTTGTAGTTGGCATTCCAAGGTTTCATCAGCCATCTTCCAATTCTATCATCACACCAGCTCAACGGTACCATAATATTCTATCGACATCTAACCTACATATAATTGCTAAACTTCATGTTGGTCTAACAATTAGGAGTGCGTGTAATTTAGATTCTTAGATTTTATTACTTAGTTACAGCATGATCTGATAAAACCATGTAAAAAAATATATGATTTTTATCTAAAAAACGCTGTAGCTGTCTTATAATATAATTATCTTTTTATACAAAAGAAACAACCAAACGGAGAAAATAACATACAAATATGTAGCGTGTGGTCCATATTTTTATAGTACAGCTATTGATATCGCAAAACGTTTGAAAATTATGTTTTAAAAGAGTTGAGGGCGCGAGGGCGAGGAATCAGGTGAACTGAGACGTCGCTGCCTTACACTGCTATATTATTGATGGCTACAATACAAAAACATATATTAGCGGAAAGGAAACCGCGTTAGAAGTTACTTTGTTTAGATTTTTTAACTATGAAGAAATAGTAAAAGTTTCAATGTCGAATATTACCGAATGAAAATCACATTTCGTAGATATTCGATTCGTGTAGCAGGGTTGGCAATTACTCTATCGAGTGTCAAGACATTCTATTCTCCACTTATTGCGTTGAGTGGCTGAACTCAACGCCGCGCTTTTCCGTATTAATAGGGCGACGAAACAAAATAGTTAATTTTGCCAAGTTTGAATCCAACCCACTACCGTCACGCTTAATGTCATATACTGTGCGCCACGGCGAAATATACCATAAATTTAAGAAAAAATCTGATTAAAACAACGTTACGCTGTATCTCCCACACAGCAGGGCAGGTGGCGGAAACCTACTGTTAAGACAATCCTATCCACTTTTGCATTTTGGAGACATTGCGTGTTGAGTGACGTATTCAACGCCGCGCTTTGCCTCGATTCCAAAGCGAAGAAATAAAAATATAAATTTAAATAAATATTTCATTTCCTCGAATGGGGATCGAACCCACTACCAGTCGCGCTTACAGTCACACTTTGTGCTCCTGTGCCATGACTTTATACTCACTTATAATTAGCACATAAAAACGTGGCACAGTAGCTTTTTAAAGTTTCGCGTATCGATACGGAGAGTTACTTAAAAGAAAGATATCTAGACAAAATAGAAAGTAGCCATATATTTTTACAGTTAAAATAAAATCAAAGATTACATAATTATATACGGATAAACGGATTGCGTGATACACGCATAACAACACAATGTATACAAAATACAATTTTAAACCAAATCTGTATTCTAGTTTTCAGCAAACAAAAGTTCGATTAAACAAATCAACATCGTTCCTATGGTTTTAACTCGCGCATGCCTGCTTACTGCTCTTTTATTTCCTACAAATCATTTCAGATTCCTGAAACATTGTGAATATAAGCGGAAGTATTGCCTTCCTTTTACTTAACTTTTAAATAATCTTATGGTGTTATTAGATAGTTCCTGAGATTAGCTCGTTCAACCAAACAAATTCTTCACTTATGATATTAGTATAGATTTATAATTCGGAAAAATAGATTTATCTTTGGATTTGAAGCAAAATAAATTACTTGGTGTTATGAACAATTTTAGTTATTTGGAAATTAATTATTTATTTTATATTTATTTTAGTCGTAATGTAGTACAGAGTTGTGACTAGAAGGATTTTAACCATGAACTGTGGTAGAGCAGATGCATCCACATCTACTGAAGATGTAAAAGTTAGTATGTTTTGAAAATTGTAGATAAAAATTCCAAAAATATATAAAAGTTAATTTAATGCAATAAAATAAAATATAGGATAAACAACAAGGTTTATTAGTATATAATAAATACATATATAAGATTTTCTATATATTTCCAGGGAAGACCTCTTTGCCTGTTCTACTTCACTCATCCATTCGGAGTATTATCTCCTGAACCTCCAACAATAACCACAGCACCTCCAAACATTGCGAGGACGTTCGTCAACATGGAACCAGTGCCCCCGTTCTGGACCACTTCTACCTCTCCGTACTACGACACAACCTCCACTCGGCCCAGTTACGATCTTGGGAACGCCACCGTACACCGCAATCCAATCAATTTAGTTCGGAACTATGAAGTGGACTTTCGCAGAGATACCATGTCTTCTTCTCTATTCTCCAGTGATCTTTGGTTTAGTTCTAGTGCTAGTTCTAGGAATTGTGAGCGACGTGTGATACCGTATAATAAAATATTACCACCTCTCCAATTACCAACACGAGACTTGACCGTAGGTTTGGACAGTTCAGACGACTTTTGGCCCAAAAAGTGCTTAAACAGAGAAAAATTCTCACTGCCCCCAATACAAATGCAATTAAGTTCAGTCAGTGATGTTTTAGAAGATAAAGTGTCAGCTTGTGAAAGTGATTCTGTGAAAAAGTACAAACGTGTGGTTGGTGTTCAGAAACATAAAAGAAAAAATCGGCTGAGCAGTGTCAGGAGGATGCTCACGTGTCTTATGCGGCGAAATATAAAAGGTGAGTTTTGATTTCTAAGTATTTTACATGTTTTGCTACCAGAAACGGAAAAATAAATTAAATCGTGTCCCCGAGTGGAAATCTACTCTACAACTGCCGCGTTTACTGTCAGATACTTAATCTCTTATAATTTTAGCATATTGATTAGATTAAGAGGCGAAAAAGAAACTAGAAATTGATCTGAGGTTTCTTCTCAACATTAATAAATGTCCTTTGAGGATATCGATGAAAGTGAAAAAAACTTTGTATGTCTATATACATAGATGTCTATATACGTAGATACTTTATAAGGCTATTTCCTATGCCTTAATGTTGTCTAAAAGTGATCACTATTGTAATGTAAATAAGGCCGCCTTTTTACATGTAATCTGCGTAGAGTGAGTTTTTCTTTATGTTTTTTTTAATAAAGATTCAATTTTATTCAAAAAAGTTTATATTCAACAACAATTATCAAACACAATACTAGTAAAGTTTGACATTTCTGACAAATTTGCCTTTCAATATACATAAGCGTATAAAATAAACAAATAATGAAATGAAATAATTGAATTGGAATATATAATGGGTTACATTCTCGACAATTGCCCCACTTTGAACGACTGTTGTTTCAGCATACCCTTACGTGTCGGAGTGATCATAATATCCCTCGTCGGCCTCGTCTGGGGTGGTTTTTACGTATTTCTCTTCACATCTCCAGGACACAGTGTCTTAGTAGACCTGGGTCTACCCAGTTCCATTGGAAAAGTTATACGATACATCCATGGTTTACTTAGTGTTATATTGATAGCAGTACATATTGTGGTGTTTTTAGCTGCAATATTTGAAAGCGATGCGTTTTGTGAAGTCTATATATGGTGTATATTCGTGTTTTGGATGATAACAATTTTATCCACGATTATATCAGTATGGGCTGGGGCAGCCAATGGGGCTCTTTTATTCGTCTTCGTCCTTGTTACGGTAGTAATCTTTATCCTTTTAATGTCATTTTATTTTACTTTAATAGTTGGGAATTATAGAATGACATTGCCATAATGTGTTGTTAATAATATGTATTATAAAAACTGGATAAGGTAGTTTTGTGTGTAATTATAGTGTAATTGTGTAAATGTGTGTGGTTTTTTTTAAATGAAACAAAATTATAAAATATATAATGTTTTTATTCACAATCTCCTAACTACACGAATTTATGCCTTTTCTTATTGTTTTTAAATCCCTGTACAATATAAAAGAGCATTTAATTATATATATGTATATTTTTATATGTACTTTATTTAAACACAAAAAAACTTAAAAACTAAATCGTTAAATAACTTCTAAATATTTTTTTTTTTTAAAGAAAATATTTAATACGTACGTAAACTACAATCACAACCATGTATTTAAAACTACAAATTTACACAACAATAAATCTATAAATGATAAAGTAGCATCATAATATCAATAAATGTATTTTTATGATTGTGATATGCCAGATTGAATGCAATGGTGGAGGTTCGAATCCAATTCGGGTAATACTAAAAAATATTTACATTTCCTAGTTAGTTTTAAACAATTCCAACGGAGAAGGATTCGAACACCCCGCTCTTGGTTACCGTACTGTGTCCCGTCGAAAACATGCGTGCTTTTTGATTCAAAAATTGATTTAATCAGAACTTTCGTCACTATCAATTTCGTCATTTGTTGAATCTCGCTCTAGCTCACTATGAAACATCTCCACTTTGACTTCGTCGAAGACGTCATCCTTTGCATTATAAGAGAGAACGTCTGCAACTACATTACAACCACTTGTGGATGGCTGATGTCGAATATTTTTTATAATTTTCAAAATTTTTACTTTAGCCGTAAGCTTTTCGTCATCTGACATTTTCTTAAACGACGGTATTAATGACATAAGAAAATGTTTATCTTCGTCTATTTCGATTTCGTCTTTTGAACTTTCAATTGGTGACATTGATTTTTTTCGTTTAGATTTGGAAATTTTGTCTTTCATACGTTTTCTTTTATTTTGCCTTTTGAAGTATTCATTGAGTTTAGGCTCTAGCATGCGATCCTCTTCTTCTACGGTATCGGGCGTGTCGATGTGAGGCAGTAAGAAGAGCATATGCTTGAAGTAAACATACGTTTTCTTTTTTATATTGCAGCCCTCCCTTATTTTTTTTTCTATTACAAGTTGTCTTTTGAATGTGTCGCGTAAATTTCGCCATCTTTTGATTAAGCCTACAACTGAAAATATTTTTGTAAAATTTTTATTGTTGTTATATTTAAGACACGACGTTTTTTTAGCTTCACGCTGTATTTCGCAGAGGGAACCTGGGTAGTGTAAAGTGTAAAGATATTCTTTTCTTATTAAGGCACTTGCATTTTCCAGTTTCTGGCGAATTCTGGAGTTAATGATTGTTGATCTGCCTCGTTACGAGAGATAGAAAATGAAAATATTATCTTAAAAAAATTTACAATTTTGCATAGTTGGTGTATCTGTAAGCGTTGGTTATGGATTCGAATAACATCTAGTGTAATATTCATATTTATAATAAAGTAGTTTTTTGTTAAACATTTGTTTGTTTGGCACTAAAGTAGAAGATAAAGAAAAGTAAGAAAAATAGTGAGGACAATACTCACTCTTGCTATCTTTTTCCGTTTCGTTTAAAGATTCCCAATCTTTGAACAATGCTCTTGCAATTTCCTTCCAAATTTTAGTTTTAAAATGCAAATTTGTTCTTTCCGGACTGTCTCTTGTATATAGTAAAGGCCATTTTTGTACTTCTTTGATTATGTTCAAGGGATGGATTTCTTCTAAAATTTTTTTGTTTGCCGTCATATTAATATTTATTTAATCTTTTAAAGTTTTTTAGTGAATTGAGAAAATTTAATAAAAAACAAAAAATAGTAAAAATGAAAATGTTATGGCAACACTAACATTTATGTAATGACAGTACTATTAAATGAATTGCATCCATATTGAAAGTCGCCAAACCGAAAAACGCCGAACGCTTCCGACGAAAACCGAAGATAAGCAAAACGTGAATTATACAAAAAGTATGAAGACAATTACTATCTACGACATAACACAGATTATTAATTATTTATAAATTTATTTTTCTTGTCTTTAAAATTAATATATTATAAAAATATTGTGAATAAATATAGTGTATATAGTTTTATTTGCGAACGCAAGCGACCAGCGCCCCTAACGTACGGTTCAATGCGACTAACGACGGAGGCCGAGGATGAAGTTTAGGTACATTCAATACTCTATAAGGCCTCGTCTCCCGCAAGCCGCGACGCCCTACAACCTTCTAAGTAGAGACTAGAGAGAACTTGTGGTTATTTTGTAATGCATGTGTTTATTGCACGGTTAATTATAAAGAAGTGAACTTTACAATAACGACCATTAAACATATTTAAAGAAATTAAAAATATTAAAAAAATATGTTATGACAGCATTTTTATTCTCTTTTAAGTGTAAAGTTTGATTGTCGCTAGAGGTCTTTGGGAAAGGATTTACAGTATGACTTAAAATCTGAAAGACATTTTAAAATATATAATTACAATCAACTTTATTTTTAAAATAAATGTATAATTTCGTTAAATTATACAGAAGTAACTTATTGCGGAGTTTGTGAGTTCGATTCTGAGATCGGTAGAAGGATATAATATTTAATATTTCCATTTCTTTTCTTTATAATTTATAATTTACATTTACCTTTTGTGACCATTTCAGATACTTCCCTGTTGTCACATTTATTTTCTTGAATATTTTTTTTCTGCATTACCGTCTTTATGTTAGTTTTATGTTCATTCGCATCTATTTGGTATTCGGTACTTCCTTTGTCCGAGACAGATACGTCAGGTGACGTTCGTCGCTTTGCTGAAATAAAGCGGAATAAAAAAATTACTGTTAAATGTAGAAGAAGAAGAAGCATAAGCAAGTATATATTTTGTTAATTTACATATTTTTGTTAATTTACATATTTAAAGACGGAGTAGTTGCAGTCAGGTTCCCCTTATATTAGTGCACGTACCGACTGGATATGTAATGATATTTGTTTGTCGAATGATGTATCCCGCTTATAGTAGCAGAGGAAACCTAAGAACCTAGTGTTAAGACACTCCGATTCCATTATGATGTTTCTATTCCCCACTACATTACGCTGTATTATATAAAAGCGTGTAAGATTGAAAAACGTCGTTGTTTTATAATACATCATACCAACATTCAGAGGGATTGTAGGTACTCGTTATACTTTCTACAAGCGCCGTTCGATATTAAGCGGAATTGTAAAACAGAAACAATGTAGGGTTACTATGAATTATTCAAAACAACAAAATTGAAAAATGTAAATTATATTTTTACAACATTTTCAAGTAAAAGTAAAATCTGTGGCTGCAGATAAGTTAGTACATTAATACTTTAATTATTATTTGGTGATTAGAGATTAATTCAATTAATTTAAGCGTTAAAATACTAGTGTTAAAATATTTATTAAGAAAACTTAGAAAAATTTTGAACGTATTGGGTTTTTATGTTGTATTTTTTCTTTCCTGAGTATGGAATAACACTCGAAAAATTAAAAAAATCTAGTCTTAAAATCTTTGGAAATTATTGGATTTCTAACTATACCTTTTTTGCGCTTCATTTCACATACGGGACACAAAGAAACAAATATTTCAATTGCTTTCCTTTGAATGTAAAATCTATTTTTAACATGGTATTGCATTTTGTCCCTCGCACCATGTCCAATTTCTTCGTGAATTTCAAATAAAAAGTCGAAATATTGTTCGATGGGAATAACCCGTATTGAAGGTTCATCAGAATTGTTTTTCATGAAAACTAGATGATCTTCATTTTCAATATTCATTACGTCGTATTTTGTACTCCAGTAATATTGCTCGGGTGAGCGACGAGTTCCTGAGTTCATGGCGATCTTACTCTTTTTGACATGACAAATAACCTGAGCCACGCGATCTCTTGTCCAAGGCTTTTTCACTTTTCCTGATTGAGCACTATAAAATTTTTGAAGGTCTTTATTAAATTTATCTTTTACAGAACCATTTTCACGAGAGCTGTCATTATTTTCAATAATAAAATCCATTTTGTTAATTTGATCCGATACTGATATTGCGGGTTGCGACGCCATTTTGTTGTTGTGAACATTCAACGACTGCTTGCGGCGGCAAATAGAACGACGATGCGCCCATTTGTAAATGGCGCAATGTTAGTTAGCCGCTTTGACGAACGCTATTCGCTCTTACATTGTGACGTAATTTACTTCAATCGCTATTTGAATATTCTAGATATACCATTAAATACGGTAAAATTATATATATATTTTTTAAGCACCGATATCTGCATTAAAAGACCGTACTGAAACCAAATTGTTAATTGTATTTTAAACCCTAAATAAAATACGCTATAGCGCCATCTGTCGCACGAAAGGGAAAGTAAAGGGTTCTTTGTGTTGTTATGCGTAGTTCTATGCATTTTTAAAAGATGGCGGTGCACGGAAGTTTTAAAATAGTTTTTTTTATTTAATTTATATACAATTATATAAACTTCTTGAAATATATAGTTAAATATAATTTAAATAGAATCATTTTCATTTCTTAATAAATAAGGCGACAATGTTGTTGCCAAGTGAGACATTCGGTTCGAATTTCATTATAGTTCCGTTGATTCATTTGTATAAAATGTTCTCTCAACTGCGTTAGATAAAGTTCAATTTTGAGTTCCATCGTCGTAGCGCGTCGGTACAGTGTGCGACTTTAAGTGCGACGGTTGTGAGTTCGGTTCCTACACGATGGAGTGAATTTAAATTTAACATTTTTATTTTGAGGCCAGTCTTGGCGCAGGGGTACAAAGTGTAACTGTAAAACCTACTGGTTGTGGGTTCGATCCCCACTTGAGATGAAATATTTTCTTAAATGTATATTTCCATTTCTTTGCTCTGCTGTCGAGGCAAAAGCTCGTCGTACGGAGAAATCAGACACAACGGAGAAAACGGTAGTGTCCGATTTCTCCGTTGCGGCCGATTTCTCCGTTTTCTCCGTAGTGTCCGATTTCTCCGTTCTCTCCGTAGTGTCCGATTTCCCCGTTTTCTCCGTAGTGTCCGTTTTCTCCGTTTAGAGATTTTCCTTATAAATAAAAAATAAGTTATATGGCTATTAAAAT
>DWAP01003039.1:0-12553 GCA_018230625.1 Heliconius eleuchia
CCGCCTTGTGACGTCTTATCGCCCTCTCGATAGTAGAGTAGGTGGCCCGATTCCAAAGTTGATCTATTTTTATTTATTCAATATAAAATTTTGGATATTCCTTGTTCTCATATTATACTAGATTGTACCAGCGGCTTCGCTAGCGTTAGTTTATATGGTTTCGGACTTCAAAAAGGACCACTCTGTGTGTCGAGATCACGTGGAGGTATGAAGCTGATTAACATCAAATTTTCAGGAAAAATATGAGCAATTATAATAAAAAAATCATGACAAACTTACATTTGTAGTTAATTTTATACAAAATGAGTGCATATTACGTATTTTGAAATTGAGTCACTTACGTACTCATTCACTGATTATAAAATATAGAACAAGTACATCACATAGACCTGGAGAGCTAATATTTGATACTGGGGTAGGATTTAACCATATAAAAGGAAAACTATCAAATGTAGGAACATCTAAGATCTGGAGTACTTCGTGATCCTGATGAGAAACTGTAAGAGCCCAGTCATGCTGCTATAGATATCGATATTCTTTTACCTTTGCAAAATTTATTAGGGCTCGAAACTGGCTGAAACTGAAACTGATACTTCGGTCGGTCACTACTTACATATCACCAGATTTCACTTTCTCCTAAAAATTGCCGTATCCTTAACGTTAGGTCAAATAGTCAACATATCAACATTAGTAATGTTATAAGTCACTTAGAAGGTTGTAAGTAATGGCAGTAAAATAATTCTTTTGGAATTTTCCTGACATTGGGGTATACCCTATTTAAATAGAAAAAAATATTTAAATAAGGTTTTTGTCAATTTTATTTACATCTTTATAATAAATAATAAGCATACATCTTTTCACAAATGATATAATGAAAATATGAAGGGATTTAGATAATACACTCATAATGAGTTGCTGAGACATTGTGTAAACTAGTTAAAACAAAATAGTGAAATAACGACTAAACTAGACACACACATTAAAAATGTGTGATTTTGTGTCATATGAAATAACATTTTTATTATCTCCACTGTCTACCGAATCGTCAAAGCTTAAAGCCGTTTTTTGCTTCGTTACCAGAGCGAGTAAATGAAAATATTAAATATATTACCCCGAGTGGGAATCAAATCCCCAAACCGTCGCGTTTACATTCGCCAGCTTATGCTTCTGCCCCATGACGGACCCCAATCAGATTTGTTCTCTAGTAGACGTAGAGTTTTTATCATGTTTCCTGTAACTAAAGTAATAATAAAGTTGTTTTTTTCCGCATATCAGCGTAGGCAGCGTGATTCTAGTATTAAGCCACGCTTCTTATTCAACTACTTTTAGCTTCAACTCGAGATATCGCATATTGATTGACGATAATTCTTCGTCGCATTAAAAATAAATCTGGTCAGAGCGTAAAAGTAAAAATTCATTATTCCCCAGTGGGAATCGAATTTACGACCATCACGATGGTGGTCACGATTACAGTCATGCGTTGTGTCATTGAACCACGACAGCCTAATAATTTATCAAAAAGTTAATGAGCAAAGATTCTATAAACGTTATTAAGATGACATAGTATATGCCATTTTATTTATTTATGGAAACATACATTACAAATATATATTTTAAAAATATTTTTTAACACGCAATATAGAAATCTGTATGTATATATATGATTATCGTATATTAATTATAAAATACATTTTACGCCTGTAGATAAATAATATTTTTTACTTGGTTTAATAAAATGAACGAAAATGTTACAGCAGAATTTAATTCAAGGAAACTTCGTCAAAGTAAATAAATTTATTACAGGACAATGATGAATGATAAAAAGATATTGATTGTATTTGTTATAATTATGGATTCTATCCACTTATGAACTGAAGTAGTTAAAACCGTCCTTAAAAATGGAACGTCACTAAATTACTTGAAAGTAAAGAGCTCTAGTTTTTATTAATGCAATTCGAACAACATTTTAAATCGCATGACACATGTTAATAATAATTAGTTTTCGAATATAGAACCAACTCTTTTTGGAAAAGAAGTCGGTTAAAAACAGTGAATCATGCATGTATGCCGAAAACTGGAAAATGTGTTATATTGAGAATATGTTAACAATGCATTTAAATTGAGTTACAATGCAAAGTTGTTCTTAATATGTAAAAAATATTATTCAACATATGCAATAAGTTCCTAAATATGTAAAAAATGGAAAACAAAATGGTATAAAGTTTTAACAATATTTAAATTTTATTTACACAATAAGAGAAGGAAAATATTTAGAAACATTTAAAAAAAATTGCGACTGGAACTTGTAGTAGTACAAGCCTTATCTCCGGCGGCTATTAGATGACTACCTCCAGGATAGAGTAGTTTTATGGATTGGGGGAGACGGCCGGATCGGTCGAAGAAGGGTCAATTGCGGGGTTCCACAGGGGTCGGTGTTAGGCCCATTATTGTGGAATCTCGGATACGACTGGCTCTTGCGTTGCCACCTTTTCCCCGGGATGAGCATCATTTGCTATGCCGATGATACTCTTGTCACATTCCGGGGATCGAATTACGAGGAGGCCGCACGCTTAGCCGAAGCCGGAACTCGGCTCATTATCGACCGCATCGAAGCACTGGGCCTGAGAGTCTCAATGCCCAAAACCGAGGCTCTCCTATTCCACGGCCCGCGTAGAGGTCCCCCCCGTAGGGCTACTCTACGCATCCAGGGACAGGAGGTGGAGGTACGGACTCAGATAAAGTATCTGGGTCTGTCCCTTGATGGACGATGGTCTTTTGCTTCGCACTTCGCTCAGCTTGCGCTAAAGCTAGTCAACGCCGCCGGGGCCCTTGGCAGGCTATTGCCGAATGTCGGAGGGCCGGACTCTCCATGCCGGCAACTTTATGTCGGCGTGTTGAGATCCATGGCTCTGTATGGTGCCCCCGTGTGGGCAGATTCTCTCACCGTTCGCAATAAGACTCAATTGCGGAAAGCGCAGCGGGTCATAGCGGTGAGAGCAATCAGGGGGTACCGTACGGTGTCCTGGACGGCGGCAACTCTCTTGGCAAGCGATCCGCCTTGGGAACTACGGGTGGAAGTGCTTGCCAGAGTACATGCATTCTGTGCAAGCGAGCGGTCGCGAGGCGTACAACCATCGTGAGAGGAGATCGCGCGGATCAGGAGGAGAGCGGACGAAGCGCTGATCCGGCGATGGAGAGAGGACCTGGGGTCTCCGGCGACAGGCCTAGCGACGGTGGAGGCAGTCCGCCCTCTCCTAGAGCGCTGGGTGAATAGGGGTTTCGGGGTCCTGACGTTCAGGTTGGTACAGGTACTGACGGGGCACGGCTGCTTCGGCAAATACCTGCATCAAATTGCGTGTCGGGAGCTGTCACCGATGTGCAACGAGTGTGATGCCTCCGTTGACTCGGCGCATCACACTCTGGCCGAATGTCCCGCTTGGGTTGCACATCGCCACGTCTTGATGGCCCAACCCGCGCCTCCTGGAAACCGACCAGGTAAACGTATGGCTCAGTGGTCAGAGCGCCTGGTCGGTTTCCAGTGAATGTAGATACACGAAAAGTTTGACTTATTAAAGTTTAAAATTTTGTATGAAAATTACAAATAAAATTAATAAAAGTATATATATATATATATATATATATCAGCTTCACGCTGTATCCAGATCCAGCACACAGCAGGGTATTTCATAATAAAAGTAAATAGCAATAAATATTCATATACAAATTTTGGAAATTAATTTTGTATTTTTTCTTTATACTTATCGTAAGTTTTAACTTCTTACTAAATTTTCTTAGAAGTATCATATAGTTTTGATACGAAATGTGACAAAATCAGAGTATAAATTCGAGTACTATTGAATTGCGATGATCTTGTCAGACAGATATACAGTCAAACAACCAATGGTGATCTTATAAGGGTTTCATTCTTTTCTTTTCGGGTATGGTATGGTACCATAAAATACCCTTAGCATCTACATGCACGGGTGCAATCGTGCATTGCTAGTACGTGTCGCTTGTAAGTAATGACATAACACTGCGTATTTTTGTTGAACATAGTTTAAGAATACTGATATTTTTATATACAACGTTTTAGAGGAGACCCAAATTTTTAGAGGTTTGTTCCAAAAGTGCGAGTTCATATCCCCCTTCGTTAAAATTATTATACGTTTTCTTAAAAAAGTAAAGACAATTTATTCCAAACGAAAGAACAAATCGAAGAATCTATTTAAAGAAATATCAAGTATTATCTCTGTGATGAATTAATTACTTAAACTTAACTGTTAAGAAGGTAACCTTTGCCAACAATTCAATGTCGTTTACTTTGTAGTTTGTACTATGAACAATTGTATTTTAAAAATATTTTAATCAATATTCATATAATCAAGACGTTTTTAAAGATTTTCTTTTGCCAAGAATCTTACCAGTGCGACTCAGAAAATGACGTCTTATGCATAGCACCATCTATTTAACTTATAGTTGAGCTGTAACCATTCGAACATAGTTAAAAAAATACTACTATTTTTATGTTAAATTTATTATAATAAATGTAGATAATACTTAACATAAAATTATATTAATCGAAAACGATGTTTGACGAAAGTATTAAAATGGCTAATACTCCTTTCCGACCTAATTAATGCTTAACAAATAATAACTCTACAATATCAATATTTTTTATGCTTTATAAATACCAGTACTATATGTAGTCAATAAATAACGTTGCATGTATCTGTTTCTACTTTCTCGATTCGATTTCGATTCAGGCTTCATTTTTTATATTATAACTCCAATAATCGTTGTTATGTTCAAAATGGCTTAAAATATACTATTTTTTTAATTATGCATTTGCATCATTTATAATCTCTTGTCAATTATACCAAATCTCTTGTTTTATATCGATAAGTTGGCTACATGTACTCTGGATAATGGTCATCATCTTATCCAGATAACAAAATGTAACATCTGACTCGAATGACTTCGATTCTTGTCGCACCGCTAAAAGAAAACTTTTTTATCACCTTTTTTACAGAAGAGACAAGGCAAACGATTTGAAACGAGTTGTAATGTGAGTGATCACCGCTCCTGGAGGGGAGTCCTCACGACCCCGTGTAACACCAGAGGTGCTACATGTGCTTTGCCGGCTTTTAAGGTTGAGATAGACGCGCTTTTTGAAGGCGCCCAAGTCGTATAGAACTGGAAAAACTGCCGCATGTAGGCCACGGTTGTGTGAATGCACAGCGATGTGAAATCTCTACGCGAAGTCAAAGTGTTAAGATTTCATAGATCGTTGGGTCCCCAACGATTCGAACGGCTGTGCGTTGTATGAGATCTAATGGTTCAAGCTGATACTGGGATACACCAGCCCAGAAATGAGAACAGTACTCCGTATGAGGCCTGGATAGAATCTGAGCTCAATCCAGAGTCAATCGGTGTTTTGGCGTGATATATAGTCTCGCTTGGCCGATGACCCCCAGAAACTTTTAGGGCAAATTGGCCTTACTTTACTGCGATACTGGCAGTCACTCGAAACGCTAAGGCTCAATGGGCTGATACTGGGCAGAGTTATAAGAGGAATGTTCTCTACAAATGGGTTTTTCATAGTAGTTAAAGCGTAAACTTGTATCTTCTGTGGATTGAATTGAATCAAATTCCTTTGACCCTGAACGTTTTCACGTTATAGCTCTTGTAGTTCCCAAGGCAGCCACAACTCACGCGCGCAAACACACTAACAAAAATCATTATTTTAAAAAATAATAATATTTAGACAGAAAAAAATACTCACGAGGTAGGATGTGATATGTTTCTGTGCTCAAAGGGATTAAACTTATCCTTTCCTTCCGCACTGGCTGCATCAAGCGTGACCGTTGATTCGATTTTGAATACTTCATCTTTTTGCTTCTCTACACTGTGAATTATTATTGAATTTAATTATAATTGCAATAGAAATCAAAAATCGTAATATTAAAAAGATAATAAAAAAAACCATATGTAGTATATTCCCATTTCATCCGTTATTTGAAGGCACAATATAAAATTCATAATGAAAATTATCGAGACTTAGTCCCGAATGGTAGTATATAGATACGAGACTATTAGTCCAATATTTAGTTAAGTGAGTATGCGTACTCACTAACTTGAAAGTGGGGCTTTTTCAGAGAAACCCTCTCTGTACCAGACAGAGATGTACTTTCAGAATAGACGATTAACCATCCAATTGGTCTGGATGCTTATAGGAGTAGGAGTAATATTAGGAGTCTTTAAATATTCCGTAAATAGTATATCTAAAATTAAATCTTGCTAGTATAACGTATTTTGCCCCAAATCTAAACAACAATCTGGTAATAATAAATATATATTTTTTACATTATTCTTACATACATATTTAAATACGAGCGTTTCTACTTAAACGTAGGTGAACGTGTACCTAAAGTTGGCGCTACCTCTGAAAACGGTAACTTCCTTAGAGGTCCTTGAAAGTTAGTAAATTCGCATGCAGTCTTAACTACATATTAGACTATTAGTCCCCATAATTTCAGCTTTGCTAAAACGACGTAGGTCTGGGGGCCCTGGGTTCTCAGTTTAATAACAAAATATAAAGCACAGCTGATACTGTCCAGCGTATAACGGAAAAGATTGGCTTGAAGCGTCTTTGGACATTTTGAGATTTTGCGTTTTATAGTTCACGCAACCGAAATTGCGGGCAACGAAAAACAAAGTGTAAAATCAATGGGTTCTTAACTTACTGCCTGTATAATATCAAAAATACAATGAAAATAAACAAATAAAAAAGTAACGAAAAGAAAACAAAGGTCGTCCAATTCACTTTGAGTGATCTACGATATTCAAATAGGGGTGGTCTCCCTGTGGAATATACTCTAATAAAACACAATTAAAGGTCAAACACACAAGATACTAATAAAAACCTAGTCTTTGATAATTCTATTTTATAATGTCAACGTGAGAAATGAAGCTAGGGAAGCGTGATAGTCGTGTGTTCGATTTAAACATAGGATAATGTTTTTATAAAAAAAAAAGAATTAACATAGCTTCATGTTCCATATATAAACTTGAAATCAATACAAAATAAACGAACGAAATCGAAACTTAAATGTAAAATTACCAAAAATGTACGCTTTCGGTAGGCAAAGGGAATCTAGAGTTAATACACTCCAGTGTTAATACACAAATACACTCCCCTCTTGCCGCCAAATCGAAACTTAACACTGTAGTCTGGGAGTGGTAACTGCTGCGCGGGGAATGAAAAAAAATCCAAAATAATCATTTGTCTGTGTGGATATCGAATCTTCAACAGTCATACAGAACGGACGGCGTATATACGTACAAAAAGTATATAATTATTCTGATTAAACCTATGTTACATGTTCAAATGTTGTTTAGAATAATTTAATTCTTGATCTCAATTATAAAGCATTGTCCTGCTTTTTATATGATATTGTGTTTTTGTGCCTACAGCTCGGTTTTAATGTATTTTTTTCTGAAACATCACAAGCCATTAACAGTGCATTTTTTTGACAAATTTCAATACATTTCTAGTCAAATTTATGGGAATGCCTGACACGGAAGTCTGAATTTGATTCTCAATACATATTTTTTTGGCTTTACGGAATACATCCTAAAACAGCAGAGTAGACAGAGTTCACCTAGAGGCAAGACACTGCCCCATTTTCCACCCATTTTAAGAGACGCTGTGTATTAAGTGCCGGAACTCAACGCCGTGCTTTGTCGTACAAATAAAAAAATAAATAATTCACTCCTCCTAATGATAATTGAACTCACGACTTTTGCATTCATAGTCAAACGTTGTGCCGCGACACAACTGCCTCAATACTGAGGTATATAAAAGTTAGATGAAAATATCCAAAATAAAAAAAAAATCTAGGTAAATTACATAGTGGCATAATACGAGTACAAGCATGTCACTTTATTTTTTTCATAATTGCTGTCTTTGAAGAGCACATACCATTAATTTTCTAGTTGAGTGGCAAAACCTAACGCCGCACTTCATCTAATCAGAATTTTGAAAAGTTCACAAAGATATCAACATAATAACATTTACAAATGAATAACTCATAAAAATTGAATTTGGTATGAACCCACCAAAATAAAATAAAATTTTATAATAAAATTAAAATAAAATATAAAATGAAATTAAACAACTACACAGTATTATTCCATAAAATAATTTTCTTTTCTTAGCTATGTGGCAGAACTCAACTCGCTCAATTCATTTTCCCGATTAGACGCCGCTGTAAAGCTAAAAGCCACAACGACCTCAATATAATACAAGTTAAGAAAATATCAAAATCTATTAATTTTACTTCAAATAGATGAAAAAAACTTAATACATAAAACCACAATAAAGAGATACTTACTGCTGTTGCGTCATCTTACTATTGTATTTATACACTATATTATAATTCACTATAATACACTATATGACACTATTCCACTATACGTTATTTATAAACACAGTATTTACTTTATACGACAAGCTATGAATCGTTTGTGAGGAGTGAGTGTGCATTTGTTGATTTCAAGATTTCATTGAAGTGGGGTGACCATGACGCATGACGGCCAAAGACTAGTTACAACCTGTTCACATCTCATTTTATAACAGTTATTATGATAATTTTAGTGCAATTGCTACATTAATACTAGCGTACCAAAATAAGATTTTACTCTATAGATTTTTTTGTTTAATGTATAGAAATATTTTGTACACAATTATTGTAAATTCAAATTTCATTCATGGTAATTATTATTATTAAAAAAAACGGGTTGTGAAGGTGCAGAATTAAGATACGCCATTATTCTTCAATTTCACGCTGTAACTCGCATGTAGCACGGTAGCTAGAGGGAGCCTCTGACATATTAAGAAACTCCACTCCTCCCTTCTGCCGAATTCTTAGAGCATTGCGAGTTGACTGGCGGAAATCGGTGCCATTGAATTTCAGTGTCTTTGCTTCAACACCAGAGCCAGGTGATAAAAATAATACAATACAAATAACCTGACAACCCAAAATTAGATATATCACATAAAAATCATTATGAACTTATATTTGTAGTTAACATCATACAAAATGAGTGCATACACTTAAATTTGTGCAAACAGACAACAAAGTGATCATATAAAGGATCCGTATTTTTTTTTGGGGTCAGGAACTCTAAAAAAACATTTCAATCTTTTGAAATATGTAATAAAATTAGCAATGTATATTGAGCTCATTCAGGCGATTATAATTACGATGTGGCGAAATGTGATATATTACATACTCGCAGATATTCACAACGTGCGGATCGTGTTTATCGTGCGTAACGCGGCGTGCCTTTCCCGTGATGATCGAGTGACAAACGCTTAAAGCAACACACTTCAATAATGACAGTGATTTTATGTAAAAAAAAAATAACTTAAATTATAAAAAGTTACAACATTTTATGATAGATAGCATCAGTACATATTACAGTTTATAGTAATAATCTTATTTATATACTAATAATGTAAAATTTAAGGATTCAGTCGCTTACATTTTAAATTGTATTTTTTTTTATTATCAAATATATGGTTACAGTACTGACAGATAAATACGTAGACAAATAATTGTAATAGCGGTCGAGTATATTTCAATGTCGTCTTACTTCATACTGCTTTACCAAGTAAAAATTTATTTAAAATTTATTTATGTAAAAAAAAGTTTAAATTAATTTGGTTGGTGCATAAATATGTATTCGACGATTCAAAAGTGCTTATAAGAGTCTATTTGAATAAAAAATATTTTGAATTTAAATTTGAATAAAAATGCAATTTTCAAAAATAACAAAGTAAATTATAATTTGAAATATAATTATTATTTAATTGTGTCAATGACATAATAATTCATATTAAATTAGCATTAATTGTAACTAATTATAACGTCGTTTATAGTGAAGCTGCACCACAATGGCTTCAATTTCGTCATAAGGGACGATACTTCACTGCCGGCCGTAGTGAAGGCCATGTTCGGCAGCGAGACGTCATGGGACATAGTGCTCGAGAAGGAATCGGCGGAACGAGTTAGAGAGGCTGAACTCGCCATCCACCGTATGAGACCGGATCGTTGAAGGGCGGCACGCGACCGCCACCTACCTCCCTAATGAGTCAGAGGGCGCGGTAAGCTTGAAGCAGCTATTAAATAAATATTTTTGTAATTATAATGTAAAAGTTCTTTAAAATACATTAATATGTTACTATGTATAATGATTATCCAACAAAATGTAATACAAGCGTGTAGGTAAACACGAAATGAACACGTGTACACAAGAAATGGATTGCCGACCCACGTGAAACTGAAAACCTCACGTTATATTCTTTTGTAATCAGCTAGCATTTTACGCGAGTTTATATAAGTAGTTTTTTAATGAGGCCGTAGTTGCTTTTTTATTATGTATTTCTTAACGATGTATCCCGATCAGAGGGAACCGCGGAACCTAGTGTTATGGAACTTCATTTCCCTATTAAGACACATTTGTTCCCCACTTTCCGCCGAAGCTGTTACTAGAGCAAAGAGTAATAAGAACCGTTTGTTGTATACACAAATAAAAGAAAGAAATACAATACAAAAATCAGCTTCACCCTGTATCCCGCACACAGCAGAGTAGGCAGAGGGACTCTTGTATTAAAATACTCTGTTCCCCACTTTTCGCCGAATTCTCGAGGCATTGCGTCTTAAAATATATTACATATAATATGAATGCTCAAAAGACGCCTTATAATATTTAATTTTAAATAGCAATTTCTGCTAGGAAAATTTAAGGCAGAGGAAATAGCAAATTAAGACAGAGATAGAGTGCAAATAGTATATTTAAGGCTATAAACTAAAAAAGAATGTAATTATCATACATAACACACAATACAAAACTACTGTTACACTATAATATATTATACGTTTTAAGTTTTTGTGTAAATCACATAATTTTCCACTCCGCTCTAAGTTTAACTTAGCTCTTGACATCCCTTGCCACACCTCTTCCTTCTATACAAATTCCTTTTCTATCAAATCCGTCCGCCTATGGAATTCCTTACCCTTTACACAATCTCAAATCTTGCAAACTTTTAAAAAAAGGCTAAAAGAATATTATCTTGCACTTTGAGGAGTACTGGGTAAAATTGGTCACTTCTTAATTCAACTAGCATTTTTCCTTGTTCGGTGTTATGTATGCATTTATATATGTATGTAAGTAAATATGTAGGTATGTATTTATGTATGTATGTATATGTATATATATATATATATATATATATATGTAGGTATGTATTTATGGATGTATATATGTATATCTCTATACGTATGTTTATATGCTATTATGGTTTAATATATAAGTATTCACTTGCTATGTACACCCCTTCCCATTTCATTAATTCTCTCCTCTACTCAAAGGTTGCCTGGAAGAGATCGCTCATTTAGCGATAAGGACGCCTTTTGATTTATATGTTTTTTTCAATATTGTGATCTGTATTTCTGGTGTACAATAAAGAGTATCTTACTTTACTTATACATATTACATAAAAATATCTGTATACATACAAATATACAACCAAAAAAATGAACCACCACTCAAGTGCATTAGCCAATTGGCCTGCGCTGGGGTAGCTATGAAAATATTTGTATTCAATAAACATTATCTGGTTATAGAAGACTGGTGAAAAATGCAATAACTTATGTAAAAAAATAAAAAAAAAATGCTCAAATATCTGCCAAACTAATGAACTGCCGATCGTGTTATATATATATGTAATATAAATGGCAGGAGTAAAATGTGTTACGACAGAAAAAAAAAGAAAAGGAAAAGAACCAAAATCTTAAAGTGACGTAAAGTATATCTTTAGGCGAAGAAGTGAAAATATTAAATATTCCATGCCCCTGAGTGGGAATCAAACGTACGATCGTTGATGACCTCTCTTATGGATAATCATTAAGAATAAAAAAATATTTAATAAAAGTTGATTTACATCTAGTAAATTCAAAATTTATAGAGGCAAGAACATAATATTATTGTGAAGCATTTAAAAGTATTTAAAAATTGTAAAAAAATATTTCAGTTTTAGTTAAAAATATCCCTGATATGGATGTTACCTAGACATGTGCATACAAGTATGAAGAAGGAACTACTTAGCATTCTAATCTTAACGCATAAATAAAGTAATAGATATAATAAAATTAAATATATAAAATGTAGTACTATCTACCTAAGTAACTATCACTTAAACCTAAATAATAAAATATACAATACTATGTGCAGAAAAATAATCTTTTTGCAAAGTAAATTGAATATTTATCTGACAATTATTTAACAAACGTGCGTAACACTATAAAAGATATCTGCCGAATCTCTTTTTTTTTATGGAAAAGGACAAGGAGTTTTCGGGTCACCTGATGGTAAGTGATTACCGCCGCCCACGACCCCGTGCAACACCAAATGAGCTACAGGTGCGTTGCCGGCCTTTAAGGTGGAGATAGACGCGCTTTTTGAAGATACCCATGTCATATCGACCTGG
>DWAP01003040.1:0-12553 GCA_018230625.1 Heliconius eleuchia
TTGCCTCGACACCAGAGCGAAGAAATGGAAATATAAAATTAAATAAATATTTCATTTCCTCGAGTGGGATCGAACCGACAACTACGGTCGCATTACTTATTTAACTTCTTTTTCAACTTTGTATTTCATCCCACAAATAGCAGGGTAAGCTGAGAAAACTAAATGTTGGCCTCTAATCTCCCGTATTAGATACATTGAGCGTTAAGTCGTGCTAACTTAACGCCGCACTTTCAAAATAATGAAATGTCCCTAACGGATATCGAACTCAATACCGTTGTGTTTTTGGCTAGTGTTTTTTAGACGCAAAACCAATAATCTAGTCAAAATTTAGATTTGAGAGACAATTGTTGAAAACAAAATTTAAAGAACAGTTCATTAAACAAAATTATTTGAATGTAAACAATAAACTCTCGTAACAAAAACCAGTAAAAGCTAACTGACTAAAACTTAAAAGCTCCGTCATAAAGAACAAATGCGTCCACGTTCTTGGCATTACACAAAATGCATCTTAGCGAAAATTAAAAATTAAAACTTATTTACTTTAACGCGATGCTTTTTAGAAGATATTATTATAAAGAACTGACTAAAGTAGTATAACTGAATTAATATGAAGTATACTCGTACATATTTATCTACAATAGTATATATTAAGTTATATTATATATTGGCATAGGGCAGTGTGTAACGTAGAAGCACAGGCGTGGTGTCGGCGCGACGGCTCAGAATTCGATTCCCACCTGAGGAATGACATATTAAATACTTTCATTTCATTGCGGTGGCATTAAGTTCTGCCACTCACGCAATGCCTCAAAAATGGATACAGGAACTACTGATTCGAATTGAGAAGCTATTCACTAAGGAAAGCTGTTGGCTATATTATATCACATTGGTTTTTTTTTTGTTAACATAACAAGACATTGCCGTTAGGTTCCGTCAGTTTTACTTATATTCTTTTCAGTTTTACTCTGCCTTATCTGGTATATGCGGAATACGATGTGAAGCTAAAAAAAATAACAAAATATAAACATAAAACATTCTGTCATTACGACAAAACGCCACACCTTACCCAGGTTGGCTAATATGAAACTGTTTATTAGCCGCCATTTTGTGTATTCACATCGTGCACGAAATGGCCGGCTGTCTGTACGCGAGCCGGCCTTAATGCGCTAATAACTGTCAAATTGCAATGGTTGTTGTAAAAATAACGGTCTATACTTCCCCTGTACGTGTTTCGAACGAGTAATTAGGGAATTTTCGCGCTTTTGGAGGATATATTATGTATATATTTTTTTGCGTTAATAAATATAGATTTCGTTTAGGCCGTGTTGCGGTCGGCTTTATAGTGTTTATACATTGGCATTGGTTGGGAACAAGTGTGTGTTCTGTTTATTTCAGTTGTTTCTTATTGATCCTTTTTTCTTTGTTATATGAGGATATCTATTTTGAAATAGTACAGTGAAATTCGTTTTATAATATGTTCAAGGATATATAGATATATTATGTATATACTATTCTTCTGTTATTGAGTAAATAATAAAAGCGCTTAGAGTGCCGAAATTTTGTATGTACATTCCTTGGGAAGTATAGGGGTACAATAAGAGAAATTGAGAACGAGAAAAAAAGTAGACTTTACCTAAGCTATTAAAACTCTCGCATAAGCTGAAATTGCGAGCTCTGATTTGTTTCTGTTTCTTTTTATATATTCTTCATCTAAATGTTACTATTCCCAGCTTTTATTAGGAGGGTCTGCCTTCCGAGTCGATCTCATCCAACTTTGCACGGTCTTCAGAATCTTCGGTGTTTAGTCCATTAGCTCTCTTGTTCTTTATCACAACATCCTGCCATCACTTTATTGGGCATCGAAAGTAAGCTCTTGTCGAAGAAAGCTTTTGTTGATTTTTTTCTGAAGGATTTTTTAAAATACATTATTCGTACATTATTGCAGTCTTCGTTGCTCCTAATCCCTTGCTGGACGCTTTAAATCTGACATCTGCTATACTGCGGCAATAATAAATATAAATTAAATTAACTTTATGCCTAATTCCCTAAATTTTCGAGCATATTAGTGTATCGATAAAGATATATTTATCTAGTAAGAGACGACAATATTAAACTCCGTTTAATTAAAAAAAAATCTGACCTAATTATTGGGGCGATAAATAAGGTCATTTCCATATTCTTTATTGTAGAAGTGATTGATCACATAACAAATATCTTTTATTTTCCTACACATTGCTGTTTTATTTTAGTTTAAAATTAGTGAGGTGGTGTTGCGTCACCCTTGTTGCTTTTTATGTATGTAAAAACAGTGTTGCTTGCCGAAGGTTAAATAAAATATAGTGACATATCCTACCACTATTTTGGACATACATATAATACAAAAATTCGTCGTCCCTAAGAAATAGCTTCAAAAGGTCTTTTATAAGGTTCAAGTCAATCGTTTTTCTCATTACCTATATATCTATAGAATATTCTCACGTGCAACATCATATTCATAAAGAAGCCATAAACTGACGATCACAAAAAGAAAGCTTATTTTAAATGTAAGCGGAAACCATAAATACAAGAACTTATACAGATAAGTGTTATTAAAAATAATTGCTCCGAATAAGATTTACTGCTAAGATTACAATATTCAACATATAAATACCTCTTTAAGTATATAAAATGATGAATTTTTATTAAGCTATTTTGCCAGGTAGATTTCATGTTGCGGCGTTCAATTCCACCACTCAATACACAAGGCATCCAGAGTTCAACGGAAAGTAGAAATGTCTTAACGAAATGTTTTAATACTAGGTTCTCAGGTTCCCTCTGCCTACCCTTCTATGTGCGGGTTACACCGTGAAACTAAAAAAAATTTTTTTTTTTACTTGAATATGAATTTTAAATTGAATGAAAAACTTTGTCTTGACTGAAAAAATCTACAAAAATGTTAAAAATATAATTATCTTGTAAGGGCGCTTATAACTTTTTTGACGTAGGAACTTATAAGAACATATGGCTTAGTGGTCAAAGGGCTTAGACGGTTAATAAGAGGCGCAGGTTTGGATTCCGCTGTGTTCAACCTATACTTACGATTTCTATAGTAATGTAAAATTGCAATAAAAAGTCTTGAACTTTATGTATGAAGAAGCAATGTCGTAAGTGTGTTTGTTTTATTTTTTATTATTATTCGAGCAAGCGAAGTGGAATTTGGTGAACGAAGCAATCAGGATTATTTATTATAAAATTATATGTAAATTACAAGATATTTGTTAGGTATCCTTACAAACTGATCTAAGGTGTGTAATAGAAAGGAAGGTGTAGATTGTATACAATGTTGAAATATTGCATACATTTAGAGCGTAGTAAGGTAATGTGAAGCCTAACTATGTTGGACAACATCACCGAGTGCTAAACTAAAACAAGGTATAGGTTCAAATCGACACAAATAAAAATTTGGATAATTTTATAGAAACATTTCATAATAATTATAAAGAAAAAAACTGGACAAGTGGGAGTCGGGCTCGTCCATTGAGGGTTCCGTACAAAAATTGGAAATCTCAAGCTTTTTTTACCACACCTTACCTATCGGTTGTCGGTCCGCCTGACAATATGGCCTGCCCATTGCCACATCAGCTTGCAGATTTTGAGAGCTATGTCGGTAACCTGCGTTCGTCCAGGGCTTTTATCATTTCGAATTCTGTCGCGTAGAGAAATATCAAGCATAGCTCTCTCCATCGCTTGCTGAACGACTTTGAGCCTCTGGATAAGGCTTGCGGTGAAGGACCACGTCTCAGCACCATAAGCCAACACTGACAACACACATTGGTCGAAAATTTTTGATTTAAAGCACTGAGTGGGATTCTATTAGTTGGTGGACATGGTTGCGACTTTGTATAAAATCTTTCAAATCTTACGTGACTTTGTATAAAAACTTTCACAATGAGCGACGAATCTTTGACGAGGCAAACGAGCGCATTTCGCCACTGAACTCGGCGGAAAAAAGAGAACGGAGTGTCTTAACACTAGCTTCTCTCTGCCTACCCTGCTGTGTGCGGGATACAGCGTGAAGCTGATAAAAACAAGATAACTAAAACATGATATTCTTCGTTCAAATTTAGTTGAGAATATTAGAGTGTCGCTTAATTCCTTCGATAAGTTCATGAAATATATAAACTGCTATTTTAAAATATTTAACTGGAAATTTTAAATTCATTGTAACCATTTTCTCACGGCATTTATCGAATAAATGGCTTCATTAACTGAAATACGAATAACCTCTGTCTTCGAGGAACTTAGATTAGCGAAGATTGTGAAACAACGATTACTTTTAAAACATTTCATATATCACGTTATATTATAAATAGAAGTTGTAGTAATGTGGCGTTAAATTCCGCCACTCATCACACAATGTCTCCAGTTCGGGAGAAAATTGGGAAATGAGTGTCTTTACATTAGATCTACTACCTACTACCTCCACTACCTCCTCTACTACCTCCTTTTATTGCGGGAAAATCATAAAGATGTATAAAAACCAAATTAATTATTTTTTTAAGTTTTCAATAGATTAGCTTCCCCATTGGGTCATTAAATTAGCGATAAGGAAACAGAGTGACCTAACACTCGATTTTTTTCTTCCTCTATCCAGAACTAAGAGATGCGTGATTTTAATAACTAAGCTATCGTTCTTGTTTACCAATTCTGAGATCACGAAATCTAAGGCTACAACCCTCTCAATTCTTCTTATAATCTTTTCTAATCAGATCAATCGTATTTCGCGTATTTTTCCGTTACTCGATACTGGGGATTTACTTTATATGAGACGTACAAAGAATGTTTTAAATAGTTAAATAAGTATTTTATTTGCTTTGTGATGTAAGGCTCATTGTACCATTCTTATGAGATAAGTATATAGATATTACTTAGAATTTCCCATCCATTGTTGAAAGATTTTTTTTAAGTATTTGTCATTGAATGGTATTATTTTTATTGGTATCACGATTTTTTATATGAATGTAATCGATTGAAGAATGAACTAGTGCTAAGATAATTAGTTACTTACCCACGTTCCGGCCACATTTCCCTACATTTTCTGAGTTGTTAATGGTGAAGCTCAACGTCGCGCTCAAGAAAATGAAAATAATTCATTCCCCATAGTGGGAATAGATTCCAGAACCGTTGCGTATACAGTGTGAACCTGAGACACGATGGCATTCAGACATATAACTCGAATATTATAAATATCAGATTCACGCTGTATCCCGCACCCAGCAGGTTAGGCGAAGAGAACTTAGTGTTAAGATACTCCGATTAACACTTTCCGCCGAGTTTTGGAGCGGCGGAACTCAACGCTGCGCTTTACCTCGGCACTAGGTCGAAGAAATGAAAATATAAATGTAAATAAATATTTCATTTCCTCGAGTGGGGATCGAACCCACAACCATTCCATTTTACAATCACACTTTTTGCCCCTGCGCCACGACTGGCCTCAAACTATATATTATTATAAATATTATGTGATTAAATAAGTTTTTATTTTTCACTTTTGACCATGTGAACTTATGATATTATGTGTGGATATGTAATAACATGTGATAATCTACAATCACGTATTATGTGATGTAATGTAAGGATGCCTAATGCATGTGTACATGTGTGAGCGCATATTATGTGTATGTGAAATCATAAGAGAGAAGGAGTGATTACATATGTGGATATGTAATCATATGTGCTGATGATTATTTACATGTGAATTGGTAATCAAATTTGTGGGCATGCGTGTCACTATGTTGTAATATCTTTGAATACGTATATACGGCATATGGATATGTATTCTTTTATATTGAATTTGCGTTAATAATTCTGACAATTCAATTTCACCAACTTCCCAGAATCGGATTTTGTTGAGCGGACGGGTGGGCTATTTACAACTTTTTACACAATTCACCTAATATGAGGCAATGAAATATAGCTGGGCAAGTGAGTGAGTGAGTCGGGCTCACCCATAGAGAGTTCCGTACACAAATTGTAGGTCTCGTGCTTTTTCTGAAATTTCCCATTCATCTCATACCTCACTTGAAAAAGTTATAACCACAACTGATGACTTTCAATTTTTTTTCCTGATTTAGTACTTGTACCTGTAGATGTCAATCGGTAGTACCCTATTAATTTTGATTTCCTTTATAATCGAAATACGTATTTTTTTCGATATAAACCATACCATAGATCTGATTATATGGTTTGAATTTCAACTCGATATCTCCAAGCGTTCTTGAGATAAAAGCTCTTGACAGATAGACGGGCAATAATATGATGTTATAAGGATTCCTTTTGTCATTAAAAGGTACGGAACCCTAAAACCTAGGAAGCTTGTTTCTAAAAAGGTTTTTTAATAATCTCGTTATTTCGAATTCGTATTACAATAAAATATTTATTGTAATACGAAGTCGGAAAGTTGGAGCATATATAAACGTTTTATTAAAAATTTACTATAAACAGTAAACGAAAATAATACTATTTTCTTGCGCTAGTATCCGCCGATAACTGCTGACAGCCGCCGGCGCAGGCTGATTGTAAAGGTTCAAACAGTGAAATTATTTTATAAGGAACCCTAAAACTAAAATAACCTTATTTACACTTTGTAACAGCGACAGATTTGAAAGACAATATTGTTCGTAAATAAAGACTAAAACTTGCCTTACGGAGTTTTTTTAGGAGGTATTTTTCGTATAAGTAAAATTTTTCCTAGCTTTTTTTACTCTTTCTTCGTAGCGTAATGTACGTCTACAATTTTTATCCAACATAAAAAAATCAAATCACTAGTTTCCGAGATTTGAGCGTTTAATCAAACAAACTTTCCAGCTTTACTGTAGATAATCTCCATACATAAAACTACCTTTACATACATACATATGTAGATATAACGTCAAAGCAAGCAACATAATATTATTCGTCGGCATTTAACTATAACAGTATTTCCACAGTCTAAATTACATTCATATAACCACAAATATTTCCAACATTGGTTTTAACCGAGTAACTCGATATGGTTGTAACTAGTCGATATGTATTGAAATGGAAAAGTTATCGAGATTCCTTTTTATCGTCAAGCGCCACACTTGCGGTCTTACACTAGTGATGTAGATTTATGGTTATTTTGACAAAGACTTGTTTTATTCAACGCCTTTTTTTTTTAAAGTCACTGTGACGTTTTAAGTTTGGAAAGCTTGGTATAATGGAAGAAAATAAATTTATTACACGAGCTACGTGTAAAATAATGTGTTGCACTTTATGAGAATTTATTATTAGTTGCATTGTTTGTATTGGTAATTGTGAATAAAAATAAAGTATTACAAAGGCGATGATTGTGAGTCCGAGTTTTATATGAGAAGATGAAATATTGTGTGCAATGGGACTGTCTGGATATAATCACTATGATTGTGAGTTCGATTACCACTGGAGGAAATGTAATATTCATTTATATTTTAATTTTTTTCGCACTGGTGTCCAGGTAAAGTGCGACGTTAAGTTCCGCCATTCAACACGCAGTGTCTCCAAAATTCGATAGATGATGGGGAACGGAGTGTGTAGTGCCTACACTGCAGAAAGCATATTTAAAAAAAATAAAAATACGTAATGAATTTATGTAAGATTTTATTACTTTCAAATAATAAAAATATAAAGATTATAAATTATAAAATTAAGAAGATTATAAATTTATTTTAATCGTTTCCATATACAATCTACATATTATTATTTTACGTTATCTATAGTAAACGTAAGGTATCATTATACACCAAACGATCACTTCTATAGGAAATTTGCATAGCTAAAGGCAATATCGTACTGCCATCTAGAGATATTTTACGATGACTGTTATTATTATTCGATCTTTTCACTGGAATGCAAATTTCAGTTATATTTTGTGAGGATATTAATAAAATATAATATATTTTTAAGTATTTATTGAAATTATTTAGTAATAAATTTCTTCTATTTTTAAAATAATAATAAATAATTAGTTACTAATTTCATATTCCAGTCGTGGCGCAGGGGCACAAAGTGTGACTGTAAACGCAACTGGTTGTGGGTTCAATCCCAAGATGAAATGAAATATCTATTTCTATTTCTTTGCTCTAGTGTCCAGGCAAAGCGTGATGTTGTTCTGCCACTCAAAACTCAATGCCTCCGAAATTCGGCGGAAAGTGGGGAACGGAGTGTCTTAACACTCTTCTTACCCTTTTATTTCTTTTTTTCTCTTAATTAATGTTTTGAATTTTATATTGTTTACATATGTGATTAAAATATACATTCCTTGAATGTATATTTTATTTCATTGTGTAAGTTTATTACACAAGCAATATAATTGTTTATAAAAATTATAATTTTTCTTGTGATTATTAAAGAGGCGGATGCAGTGGAAGATGTGAGACAAACAGACATCCAAGAGATCTTATAAAAATTCTGTTTTTTTTTCTTTTTTGAGATGGGGACGGGACCCTAACTCCTTGGAATTGAACCATCATCTCGTATACCATCAGACTATTGCGTTACAATGAAAATTATTTCTAGAATATATGATAGTAAACTTCAATAAGTTTTCATGTATCTTATCTCTTGAAAAACACACTTCCCTTGGGAGATGTATTGCAAGTTTATGTCGAAATTACTGAACGAAGAAACGAACAGAGCTGTTTACGTTTACATTATTAAAAAAATCCGTGTAAGCTCGGGAAAGTAAAATTAATGAAAATAAAGTAAAAAAAAATTGTTGATAAAAAATAATTTAAAAAAAAATTAAATCTCCAAAAAAATAAACAAATAAAACTATTCAAGTTTAGTTATTTAGTAAATATAAGTCCAAAACAAATGTTTGAAATCATAACGTCATGACACAGTAGCACAGCGTTTGATAGTGAACGCGACGGCTGTGGGTTCGATTCCCAGTCGGGGGACAAAAACATTTCCGTTTAATCACTTTGGTAAAGAGATAAAGCGTAACATTGAAAGCCACTCAACACACAATATCTCGAAATTTGGGTGGAAAATGTAAAATGGAGATTCTTGACACTAGGTTCCCAACTATACACTGCTATACGTTATAAACAGTGCCAATCTAATAGAAAAAATACGAAAACACCAATATTTAACCAAAAATTCCCTCCAAAGAAACATACATAGTAGAAAATTTAATAAAGAGAAACGTGCATCCATACATCTTACAAACTCGTGTCACGACTACCCGCTGTCAATAATCCAGTGGCCTGTTTTTATGATACCTCCTTTACGGTGTGGGGGTCGGTACGAGTTGGTAACTTGGCGAAATTAAAACTTAACAGCCAATACTTACTTCACTCGAACTTAGTAGACCGTTATAAAGTTTTCTAATAACATTTATTGGTCAATAGATTATGTGTATGTACGTATTGAGAACGGCAATAAATAAGTTTATTGTGTTAATTTTATATTGTACTTACAGATAGCATTTGAAATATAATGATTTTTGCCTATTATTTTTAGAGAATAATATTATTTTTAGGGCACGGCGGTGTAGTGTTTGATAAATACATTGTTGTGGATTCGATTTCAATACCAGGAATGATTTTATTTATAGCTACTAGTTTTCATTTTTTTTTAAGATTATTGCAGAGTAGACAGAGAAAACCTTTAATAGGGTTTCGTTTACATTAAATTGAAGTATTTGCAAAAATTGGAATATAATCGTATATATATGTAACATTTTTTTTTCTTCCTTTCACTCTCCTTCACCATTTACAGCCGAATTCTTGAGGCATTGCGTATGTAATAGCTAAGCGTTTTGCCTTGTTACAAGAGCCAGGAAACGAAAATATTTTATTCTCCCCAGTGGGAATTGAAGCCACAGCCCTGCGCTGCGCCACGACGGCCTAAATAACTAAAATAAGGTAATCAAAGTTTATACAGCTTCACACTGTATTCCTACTGTATGTATGCGTAAAGCATAGGAATTTAGTGTTAAACACTTCATTCCTCACTGCCGCCGCATTGTGGAGGCATTGTATGTTGAGTGGTGGAACTCAACGCCGCGCTTTGTCTGGACACTATAGCGAAAAAATGGTAATATAAATTTAAATCAATATTTCATTTCCCCAAGTGTGGATCGAACATTCAACCAGTCGCCTTTACAGTCACACTTTGTGCCCCTGCGTCATGACTGGCCTCAGATAATCCAATTATTATAAATTAACTAAACTTAAGGTTATTTTAAAATATTTACCTATTTTAATATAAATCACTAATGTGTTTAACCTTTATGTACAAAAGAGCTATAGACCTCATACATAAATCACTAACTCGATCCAAACATATTTCATCGACCATTCATCACAACACATTGTCTTCTCCATACAATAATGGCGATAGTCTGTATTCGGATATACAAAGACGTTAAACAAAATTAACTGTGCCCCAGAAATAGTAGTTAAATTATAATTTTGGTGTATTAATTTTTGCATTTAGTGTTTTATTTAATTTATTTTATATTCAGTTTTCTCTCTCTCTCTCTGCTTCACGCTGTATCCCGCACACTGCAGGGTAGGCAGAGGGAACCTTGTGTTAAGACACTCCGTTCTCTACTTTCTGCCGAATTCTAAAAGCATTGTGTGTTGAGTGGCAAAATTCAACGCTGGCTTTTTGTCTTGGAGCCAAGGTGAAGAAATTGAAATAAAAATCCCGTTCCCCATTAAGCAGCGAATTTATCATGTATCGAATTTAACTCCCTATTATTTGAAGCTGCAAGCGAAACCACATGGTAAACCTAGCGAGAAACGCGTAAACAATATTAAATCGAATCGGTAACCTTCAGTACCATATAACAACACTATTACCGATAATATTCAGTTCTACAAGTAAATATAAGCCACAGTGTATGAGTATATCGTTGACCGTTGAAAATATGCATTCTCTTTTTCATACGATGACCCACTTCTGTAGTTTCCAATGTACGTACTCGTATACGTACCATCAATTTATGGAATTGGAAAAATTGGCTTCGAAAGCATCGCATGTGATAACTTTTTCGCTAAAAAAGGACTTTATTAAATACGTTATGTGAAATAAAATATCTTTTCAAGTAGATATTATATACATTTTTTCTATAGTTTCACGTATTTTTGGTTTAAGCTGTTTTTGTGCATTTTTGCTTTAGGCCAGTCGTGGTACAGGACCACAGGCGTGTGATTGTAAGCGCGATAGGTTGTGAATTTGATTTCCGCTCGAGGTTATTAAATATTCGATGCTTTTATTTCTTCATTCTCTTGTCGAAGCAAAACGCGGCGTTAAGTTTTGCCATTAGACACGCAATGTATGTAGAATTCGGCGGAGTGTTGTAACACTAGGCTCCCTCTATCTACTCTACATGCGGGATACTGCAGATTTTTGCTTTATTTAATTTAGGAAAAAGTAACCTAAATATAAGTTATAAATGATTTCATTTCGTACGCAACATCAGTTAATATGGATCGTAAGTTGCGAAACTCAACGCTCTACTTTGGATAATTTTTATTTTTATTTGGTTTTGTATTTTGTTGTTGTTAATAAAATCGATTTTATATTTGTCCTCAGTGTCTCTTGGATTGTCGCTGTGTTAAAATATCATAAAGTTTAGATTGTTAATTTTATTACTAATTTAAAAAAAGCGCCTACCCGGGAAAGAGCTTGACGATTTTCGTTATCATATCCACGTAGGCAGAGAGAACCGTTCAAGACACTCCATTCCTCATTTCTAACCTAAATTTTGAGATATTGCGTGGAGTGGTGAAACAGATCTAAGAAATTTAATCAATTTATTGCCTCGACCGGGAATCGAAGCCACGACCGTCGCATTTAGAATAAAATACCGCCCTTTTTTCCTCCTTTTTTCTAATTACCACTCCGCCTACATAGATACAAAACTAAATAAAATCCAACAAATAAAACCTACAGTCGAATTAATACAATAGATTCAAAAGTCACTCTTACTACAAAACAATAATGTCGATAATTGCATACAAAAATAGCCCATTAGTTGGTATATTTGAACCTGTATACCAATTTAGTAATAGAATGTGTACGCCCGTGGATTCCAACAGCGAAAAGTTGTTGAATGCAATTTCCTATGTTAGTAGAAACCAATAGATTCAAAGCGTGAATAATAACCTCGTTTAGTGTAGATATTTTTGTTATATAATACGTTTTGTAGTAAAATAAAATTGTATTTTGCTAGAAGCGATATTAGTTTATGGTGTTTTATTGATCTTTAAGACTGTTTTTTTTTGGGAAGCATCTGGTGATTTGTTATGCAACTAGCGGCCTTAAACTTCTCGTGCGGCTTCGCCTGCTTGATATATGGGAATATTTATTTAAGTGTGTAAAGTATTTAAGTTAAGGAGAACGGAGTATCTCTCTAGCCCTGCCTATCCTGTGTATCCTGTGTGTTGTGTGTGGGATACAGCGTGAAGTTGATTTAATTTTTTGTATTAAAGAAAAACATATTTTAATGAGGCCGGTCGTGGCGCAGCGGCACGAAGTGTGACTGTAAAACCGACTGGTT
>DWAP01003041.1:0-12553 GCA_018230625.1 Heliconius eleuchia
TTTAGTGTATTAAGCAAATAATTCTGTGGTTTAAGCGGGCGAAGCCGCGAGCGGGCCGCTAGTATAATATATTTTTTTAGCTTCACGCTGTATCCCGCACATAGCAGGATAGGCAGAGGGAATATGATATAATATATTATTATATTTTATAACAGTTACTTGTTGAGGTACATCCACAAAATAAACAATTTAACTGCACGCAATTATTGCAAAAAATAAACATTCGAGTGAATCGAATAATATTGGAAAAACGTGTTGAATCTATAAAAAGTAGATATATAAAAAAATTATACAAGGTAAACCCAATCTAAAGATATAAAAAATAATAAGGTGACTGATCTACCCGTAGCTTAAGTAATTCAGTGCTAGCGACTCGAATAAAACTATTTTTCACAAATTTAATCATTTATAGTTATAATATAATATTTTAATATTAGAAAAGCTGAAGTAGTTGTTTGGTTGAACACGCTTATCTCTGGAACTGCTTCAAGTACTAAAATATTTTCGTATTGCCCATTTATCGAGGAAGGCTTCAAGTATAGTCGTCTACTGAGTACCGACAGACGCCAGACCAGCCCGGTGACGCTGTCAAGACCTATCCAGGTCAACAGCATTAAATCTTAATATATACTTAAATAATAAATAATTTGCAATGAAGTAATGAAGTGATGTGAAACAAATAAAAAAAGATGTTATGTTATGACATTCCGTTCTCCTCTTAACGCCTAATTACAAGACATTGCGTGTTAAGTGGCACACAAATTAAAGACAAAAATTTACAGTATTTTTTTCCAAATGCTTCAGATTCATATTTTTTGTTCATTACAATCGCGAACAATACACCAGCAGTTAGTTACCTTCATGCTCGGTTCCTTGGAACGTAGAAACATAACAATCAGTTTATCTGGAAACAATGGCTTACGTAAATAATTAAATACAATATCAACAATTTACTTTTATTTTTAAAAAGCTTTGGTTAGTAAACCAAAAGTATTTGTTTGGTTGAACGCACTCATCCCAGGAACAGCTGGTTCGATTTGAAATATATATATTTTTTTGTATTATTGTTATAGCTTCACTCTGTGTCCAGCACATAAGAGCGTTAACCTGGGAACCTAGTATTAAAATACCCGATCCCGTTAAGCAAATTCCGTTCACGTCTTTCCGTTGATTTCTGGAGCTTTACCTTTTTCCTAGAGCGAGGAATTCCATTTCCCCGAGTGAGAATCCACAACCTGTCACTTTTACAATCGCACTCTTGTACCCCTGTGCTACGACTAACCTCAATCTAATGTCAATTAAACGCTATATGACGTCTCTGAGTACTCTTGTACCTCTATAATACTAAATACAGAAGTAAGGGTATCATTACGGTGTGCAAACGGCGTGAAGAGGAGCGGCGCACGCCCATTATACTGTGACGGCATTGTTTTTGTCTTCTATAACGTACAATACTACGCCGAAATATTGTTATACTGAACAGTTGAAATTTAACATCCTATTTAATATATACTAGCTCTGCGTCCCAATTTCACCTGTAATAGCTAGCCCGCACGTAGTAGGATAGGGAGAGAGAACCTGGCAACCTAGTGTTATTTGTGAGTTCGATTCCTACTCGAGGAAACTAAATATTTATATTGTTTTCTAGAATTAGGCACAACAAGTCGTTGTGATCCGCTACTCAACGAGCAATGCCTACGAAATTCGGCGGAATATGGAGAACGGAGTTTCTTACCAGTAGGTTCCCAGGTTATAACTGCCGCCTTTGTACGAGATATGTCCTTAATTCACTTCAAACTAATATATAAATTTTGAAAATCACACAATACTTTACAAAAATAAGCTAAGTTTTTTACTATTTTCCTAATTATAAATAAACTATTAACATGTTAAGCTTTCCGATCCGTTCTCTACTTTCCAAGTCAAATTATGAAGACATTGCGTGTTGAGGGGAGGAAATAAACGCTTTGCTTTTGCTCGTGATCAAAGCGAAAAAAACATTAAATATTCAATTTCTTCTAGCCGGAATCGAACCTAACACCTGTCGCGTTTAAAGTCGCACTCTTGTCCCCCTACGCCACGACTGGCCTCAATATTACAAAATACATAAATGTAACTAATATGTAGCGTGCTGTTTCTGTGTATGAAGATTTTCATAAAATTCTACGTGTTTAATGGTTCATAACTTATTTTATCGACAATTTCTCTTCATCGGTCTGAATTCCATTTCACACTGATATCACCTTTTTTAATATAGACAATATATCAAGTCAATGTGCTTGCTACTACTTATACTACCGTTTATAATTATAAGATCGTCGAGGCGCAGTGGCACAGCGCCTGATTGTGACCGCGATGGTTGAGAGTTTGATTCCCACTCGGAGAATTAATAATGTTCATTTTGTCAGTCTTCAGCATTAAGGCAAGCGCGGCGTAGTGTTACGTCCACTTAAAATTAAATGTCAATGTAAGTTTGGGCAGAAAGTGGGAAGCAGAGTGTCTTAACACAAGGTATCCTCTGTAAAAAGCGTGAATCCGCTTAGTACAGTACATTGTTATTTTTTCACTACGAAATAATACCTATGAGATTTATTCAAAAACATTTTCTCATATTCACTTGTTCAGTTTTTTAACTTTATGATTTATCCCACATAGTAGAGTAGGGAAAAAACCCCGTGCTGTCGTCAGGTCCCTTCTTTCTTCTCTTATCGCCCCATTTTGAGATATTACATGATAAGTAGCGAAATGAAACGCCGTGCTCAGTCTCACCAGAACTACAAAACGAAAATAGCTTCACGTTGTATGCCGCACACAGCATGGTAAGCAAGGGGAACCTGGTAGCTTAGTGTTAAAACACTCCATTAAGACTATTTCGTTATTATCATTGCGTGTTGAGTGGCGGAACTCAACGCCGCGCTTTCTCTCTACACCAGAGTAAAGAAATCAAAATATTAAATATTTAATTTCTTCGAGTGGGAATCGAACCTGTCGCGTTTACAATCACACTTTGCGCGTTTGCGCTAGGACTGGCCGCCCTGTGATATACTACTATACTAGTAGGTAACTATGCTAATTATAAAAAAAACCAAAGCACCTGCAGAACGTGTAACGTAATATTACGAACAATATGAAAACAAACGCAGAAGGAAGTTATGTTCCACTAAACGTTTCCGAGATCCAATGTTTTGCAATCACTTCCTATGTTAGGCGGGAACTTTGATGCTACAGAAATAACATAAGGTATTATTTTATTGCGTTATACTTTTTTTACTTGATGCTGTATCCCGCGAGTAAGATAGGCATAGGGAACCTGGGAACCTAGTGTTGAGTCCCTCCATTCTCCATTAAGACACTTATGATCATCATTTTAGGATCACCATTTTAATTATTGAAACATTGCGTGTTAAGTGGTGGAATTCAAATTCCTCTAATATTATTTTATTATTCTTCAAGGCGCTTCGTTTTATTTAAGCACTTAAATCAATGTGCCTAAAATGGGCGTTGCGTGGAGAACGAAGTCTTCCAACCCTTGGTTCCTGCCTATCACGCCTTATAGGAATTGAAACAATATTGAAATGTATTACTATGGCCTCGACGTAACAAACACAAGGGCTTATAATTTACAACTACTTAAATACTAAATAATGTAGGCGATAACGCTATACTTTGCGTAGGCAGTAGACGCTGAACTTTAAACACATGGCTTTGGAATGGACTCTACTGTACCTATTTATTGATCCGTTCTAACCAATCTCGTTTGAATATGATGATAAATTTATGACAATTATTTTAGTATTTCTATGCTAAATATTTTTTTATGAACAAATTTTGGGATTCAATTGGATTTCGCTCGAAGAAAATGTCGTGTAATGAAAATGTTTAGTTATGTCATATCGATCTGATTCAGGTCTACTACAGCAGGGTAGGCAGAGGGAACCTAGTGTTAACACACTCCGTTCCCCACTTTTCTGAAGCCGAATTCTGGAAGCATTGCGTGCTGAGTGGCGGAACTCAACGCCGCACTTTGTCTCGATACCAGAGCAATGGAAATATACACTTAAATCAATATATCATTATCATCATCATTTAAATAAATATATATAATCATTTCTTCGGGTCGGGATCTAACCCACAACCTGTCGCGTTTACAGTCACACTTTGTGGCCCTGCTCCACGACTGGCTTCCATCTATCTATTCATATCCTTATCTTTATCTTCATCTTCAGTAATAGTCTTATGAAAATCGGTTCAGCTGTTCCGGAGATGCCCCGGACACAGCAAGACAGACAGGCAGATCCAGAGATATTAAAAAATACATAAAATAGTTTTGTTTTGTACTCTCGGTTGGATATTTTAAAATAACAGACAGACCCTTCGTTACTACTAGTAAAGTAAATTGGAATAAATAGTAACAATGTTTAATTTTTTAAACATTACGTGTCCAGTGGCGAAACTTAACACCGCGCTTTGTAGAACAATATTCATAATAAGCGGGGAAATGAAAAAACCAGTGGATTTAACAACACTGTAACCATATTAAAATATATACCGGATCTTTCTGTAACCGGATAATGGCAACACATGCGCGTACGTATCGAACGAAATGAAGTCATCAAAGTCAATATTTGAAATACGGCGCGTTTGAAACACGATGCGAGCGAGTTTTTCTAATTGCGCTGAAAATAAACGCCCGCGAAACGTAACGCCACCTGGAATAGTGTTACCATCATTTGAAATATCAAAATTAATGAAAATATTTTATTTATTCTTTTTTTATATTGGCCACACACATTTATTTTATATTTTTTTTATATAAAAAGATTTTTGAATTAAGGAGAGAACGTGAGAGGTAGCGGGGGAAGCGATGAATCGAGAAACGTAAAAAAATATGAGGACGCCCTGGATGGACGCCCTGGGCATGAATGAAAAGGTTTTTGACAATGGACGTGAATACAGAGGTATTTTGGTTTGGCGCTCAGTTCTTTCTGGCTACCCCGCTAGCGATAAAGCGTGAAGGTAAAAAGAAACTATGCTGGTGGCTTCGATCACTCTTAAATTAAAGAACTCAAGACAATGATTTATTTTCATTTTTCCGCTATGATGACTTACATGACAAGACTGAGCAGAGAGCTAAGTTGCCATTCAACACGTAATGACTTGAAACGGAGTGAGGAAACGAAGTGTCTTAGCACTTCTTCTTCTTCTCCATCTGCCTACCTACCATGCGGAAGCTGCTTTTATTGTATACTTATTTAGTATTTAAAATCCATTGTTTTTAAGAGATACGAAATAAACAGTACAAGCTAACTCTATTCCGTATACTATGGCCACCATACACCGTAGGAAATGATAATCTCGGTACCCCCTGCGGAGTCACGAGCTATTGACTACATATATTAAGTAATAACGCCTTCTATTCTATTTCTGGATGACCATTTAACGGTAATTGGCGTTTATGACTTCACTGAAAATTATCGCTCGTTATAAATCATATGAGGCTGTCGTGGCATAGTAGCCCAGCGTGTGGAAGCACGAAAGATGAGGGTTCAATTTCCACTCAAGGAAATTAATCGTGTAATATTTTCATATCCTCTGGTAATAGCGCGGCGTTGAGTTCCGCCATTCAACATACAATGTACCGAAAAACTGTTTTAGGTGTCGTTTATAAAAGAGAGAAAAGTAACGACGAAACGATAGCTCACTATAGTCTTGGCAAAGTATTGTTAGTAGGTGATACATATCACCTATTGCAATTACATAGTATCTCTTTCAAAATAGTTTAGAATCATATGGACGATATGTGTTTTTATCGAATTTTTTAAAAACGTTAACCACTTCCGATTTTTTAACAATATATATTTTAATTATTTATCAAAACTATCGTAACAAAAATATATTTTTTGTTCTTTTTTGTACGAACACTGGCTTATTAAAAAAAACTTTTTATTTTGAATAGCCCATCTATCGAGGAAGTTATCGACTATATATATTTTATGATGCTAATAATTTCGATGTCAGCAACTCAACCTAAAACTTTTAGTTATATGAGCATTCGGGCAAAAGCGTAGATAAAAATTAGTATTATATAAATCCTTTGACACTTAACAAAGCCACAAAAGAGTTTAAAAGTCAATTAAAATATAAAATAAATAAAACAGGTGGGTTAGTATGTTACCCCGTGGGAGTAACGGCGACCGCTAACCGCACGCGCAGGGCGCTGGGGAATCGTTCTAAGCAAGACTACGTTCATATTATGACTTTATATTATACCTACTGAAAATAAAATAGTAAATTAAATTTAAAAAATATAATTTCTCGTGTCGTACTTGGTGATAAATGCCCAAAAGCTCCCCTTGATAAAAAGAGTATTTAACACAAAAAAGTTTTTGACATTGGTGTCATCAACGAAATAAACTGAAGCCGTCGTGGCGTAGTAGCACAAGCTAGTGACTGTAAACGCGACGGTTGACGGACGGATTCTTTTCCCAGTCGGTAGAATGAAGCATTTTATATTATCATTTTCTCGATCTAGTAACGAGACAAAGCACAGCGTTGAGTTCCGCCACTCAACACGCAATGCCTTCAGAATTTGGCGGATTTGCCTTTGCCTGGTCTACAAGATAAAGCTTAAAACTAAAACACCAAATAAACTTTTCAGGTCTATCATCTCTATATTCTGTGCCAAATCTATAGACCTGTAACTCATTCAATAAAGTAACCACGTCCCATATATGTATATTAAAAAACAAACGTTAGAAACACTTTTCAACAATCAATCTGCTTGATTTTAAATAATATTCTTAAAAAACTTATTAACTTATCTTTAATTACATAATATATTTTAAAACAAAGGGTTCTATTCAATGGTGACATAAGGAGTACACGGTTCCGCATGGTCGCAAGGTATGTCGACAGAAATACCTGTGGGAAATTGGGAATACGAAACCTATAGTATGCACTGGCACTACGCGGCCTTCCCCGTACCCATGAGAGACTATTTAAGTTCGGAAACTGAGTAATCGAGTATATTTTGAAGTTTATTTTAATTAAATCAGATACTCTTTTTTAGCTTCACATTGTATCTCGCACACATCTAGGTAGACAGAGGAACAAGCGTATAAAAATTTCGACGTAGCTTGATGAGAACGTATGGCTTAGTGGTCAGAGCGCCTGGTCGGTTTCTAGAAGGCGCGTGTTTGAGTCCCGCTACGTTAATTTTTTTATACGTTTTCTAAATAAGTATTAGATAGGGGAAATCTGGGAACCTAGTGTTAAGATATTTCATTCGCTTTAAGTAGTTTGCGCTTTATTTTCGAAATATTGCGTGTTAAATGGCAGAACTCGGTAGTATGGATGAAAATAATTCATACTATCGAGTGAGAATCGTACTCACAACCGTCGCGTCTACAACCAGACACTGTTTCGCCTCTTCACTACGGCCTCAATCCGACGGTTGGCTTAGGTACGAAACCAGAAATAATCAACTATATATTTAATAAGAATATGTATGTATGCTTATATTAAGTATGCAAAAATATAATTTAAGATAATGCAAAGCTGTGTGGAAAATCTTAAAATTAATTTATAAGTAAACAATTATTAAGTACCTAAATGAATAATTGAGAACAAGGTTTGACTTTCTATATTGTGCATTTATCAATGTTAAAATATTCCTTATACAAGTATGTTTATTTTTCAGCAGGCAGGTAGGGTAGGCTGAGGCAACCTAGGTACTTGTGCTTGCTATATACGGGATAAAGCGTGAAGCTTGAAACGGAAAAAAAACGGGATAATTTATACAAAGAACCTACTTTTACTATATTAAATAATTCAAAGTCATTAAAACTAAAAAATCTTTTCAGTACTGTATAATAGAGGTGACCTTGTATTAATCCGCATTAAGCGACGCGTCAATTCACTCTATTGTCCGTTCATCTGACCCAATGTGCATGAGAAAAGATTATGTGATAGAATAGTTACTGTGTGAGTTTTGACAAATTAATTACCTATTTTGTACAGCTTATTTTGTATAGCATGAGGCCTGAGGCCAGACCTGGCGAAGGGCACAAGCGTATGACTGTAAAAGCGACAGGTTGTGGATTCGATTCCCACTCGAGGAAATGAAATATTAAAGATTTTCATTTCCTCCTTTTGATAACGAGACAAAGGCAGGATTAGGTGAAAAGTGGGGAATTAAAGTGTCTTAATGGGAACGGAGCGTCATAACAATAAGTTTACAGGTTCCCTCAGCCACCCTACCTATGTGGTGAATTCAGCGCGACGCTAGAAAAAAAATATACTTTGGAGCCAAGGCGCTAGAGACCGTAGCGTTTGGCGCTGCGTTCATTAAGCTAAATACTAAAGAAAACGAAATCACTATCCCAAATATACAAATATACGCTACCATTGCGTGGTTCAGTGTGAAGTGACAAATTAAAACTAAATAAGGTACATTTAAGACGAAAGTCCTTGACAAATCCAGGAAGCTGTACTCATTCATCAGTCACATATAAAAGTTGCAGTATAGCGCACGCACATCCGTTGACAATGTTCTAAGAAAAAGTTATATTTTTAGATCTATAATATTTATTTACCTATAGTTTTTACCTATTTATTATTTCGACCAACTCCAAATCAATATCGAAAACACCGCGTAGTCAAAATCTGTAGGGTCTATACTTACATAGACTTACAATTCTGATATTCGGCACTAAGTGAGATCTTACAATACAACTAAAGAAAAATATTCGAAAATAGAAATTTATATTTATATTACTAATTAAAAAATATTACAAACATTGTTGTTGTAGTTGCAAATAAGTAAACAAAGGTAAATTTTCATCTTTTAGTTCGTTCGTTCGTTTTCATCTTTCAGTCATCTTTTATAAGTTGTATTTCCCGTTAACATACAATCCTGAAATTAGTACAGAAGTCGGGCGAGTCCGACTCGAACTTGACCAGTTTTTTATTTATCCAATGTATAACGTTGTCAATTAATATTTTGTGTCCAAATAAGTGTGAAATTGGCAAGAAAAACCGCAAATGAAATATCTGACAGATTAAAATTGGCATTACGTATTTTATTTTATAGACTTTCTTATTTCTTTGCAATATCTGTGATGAAAGTCGCAAAAAATAATATCAATTTATATTATAGCTGTTTAATATTAACATTACAAATCGTGGAGTTGAGTTCCACTCAACAATATCTCGATGATGGTCCGGAAAGCAAAGTGTCTTGACACTAGGTTCTGCTACCTACTACTACCGACTACCTTACTATGTGCGGAGTACAGCAATAAGCTAAATAAAAAAAATATAGACAGCACAGCGTCTAACTGTATTCGATTCCCTTCAGCTGGGCATTCCCAGCTGAAGGGAATAATCTTCATTTCCTTATTCTGGTAACAAAACGCGGCGTAATGTCTATAAAATAGGCCGAAAAGTAATGAACGATGTTAAAAAAATATATATCAAATATTTCCTTCAAAATAACAAGTGACCAGAAAACAGAAACACTAAATAACAGGAAATTTTACACAACGTCAAAACATTTTGCAATTTTTTTTAAATAACCATAAATTGAGTAAATATATTTCTTAATTTATTGCCAAGCTATTAACAATATTCGCGAAGGTCAATTATTATTTTTACACAGCTTTATTTGGTCATCAATGAAACAGTTTATTAAAGATCAAGGGAGACAAGTACAAGAAAGTTTACGTAACGCTATAAAAACCTTAATAAAATTTACATAACGTATCACGCTGTATAAACAAGTAGAAACTATACGTGGCCACCCTAGAACAATCTAGTGAAATTTTACTAACAAAAAAAATATAAAAATTAAAAAAAACAAGGCCTACACGTACATAATATCTGTTCAAAGATAAAGGGATAAGCAGAGGGAACTTAGTACTCAGACCCGCCATACTCCGTAACACAACTTTCGTCAAATTTTAGAAACATTGTGTTGAAAATTGAAAACGCCATTCAGGCGTAAGTACGAACGAGAACTAGATTAGGATTTTTTTTATATCAATACGTATATTTTTAACATCTTGACGATCACGCAAAAAAATAACGAGCGGCGACTACTTATATATCGATCTGTCAATAATCTTCAATTTATCATTGAATATTGGAAATATTCTATTATAAACAAATTGCGCGTACGCATAAATACGACGACATTGAGAAATATGTACATGATACAGAGAATATGTTCATTTTCCAACTCCGATAAGACGAAATACGGCAGTGGGTCCCGCCTCTCAACGCGTAATGTCTCGAATTCAGGTGAACAGAGTAGAATCAAGACTAAGTTATCTTTGTCTATATGTATACATAAGTATATCTAAATTCCAGCAGTCTATTAGGTATATATTTTTGACAGCAGATAGACAGGAAATGGAGCAACATAACGAGTAGCGCGTACGCAAGAGTTCGACAACACTAAGAAATACCTCCGTATTATTAGCGATTCCTAATTTATTTAAATTTAATTTGCATATTTCCCACGAAACTTGAATTGAATAATCGTTTTGATATCGCAAGGACTCTAAAACCGTTTTATTTCTTGTAGAAAACGAAAAAAAAATTGAACGGGTAACGGAACTTGAACCCGCCGCCTCTCTTGGTACCAAAAGCCTTAACCACTAAACCATACGTTCTTATCAAAATACTTCGAAGTTTTTATACGGTCGATACAATTTATTTACGTTGAGAAAATGCCTTTTATTCGCATAGCAGGGTAGGAGGAAGGAATTTAACGTTAAGACACTCCGTACTGTGTACCAACAATCCTACTTTCTATCACATTTAAAAAGGCATTGCGCGTTGAGTGGCGAAACTCAAATCCGCGCTTCGCTTACCAGAGCGCGGTGAAATGAAAATGAAATGCCATTTATAAATATTTTTAAAATTTTAACTGCCTTATTTCACACTAATATGTCTCAATATAGTACAAAAACTTGTTCAATTACATAACATTCCATCATGAATGGATTCGAATCAAGGACTAACTAATAAAGGTGGTGTACCGCTAGACGGTGAGAATGCGTTAAAAAAGTCTCTTCGTATTCGGCCGTCCGCGCCGGATGCTCGGCCTTGCGAGGTCGATCGCGACCGCTTCTACACCGACCGGGTATGTAACGTTGTTATTTAATTTTGTACTAGCTGCCCACATACGGCTTTGATCTTTAAACTTAGTGTTATATAATATTACAGTTAAATTATATAATCTTTGTGTTATTCTGATGTATAGAATATATGAAGTACTTTTATTTCTCCAAGTTTTGTAAGACACAATGAGACATTAAGTTACACTACTCAACGCAGTGACTTCAAATCTGGCGAAAATGGAATGTATTGATGCTGATTCAAAGTAATAAAAATAAATTATTTATAATACAAAAAAATATGCCTACTATTACTAATGTACACGTATTTTCAGCTTGCACGTTCTCTCATTGTTCAAAAAAGAGAATATTTTTTTTTACAAACTGAAATCCACTTTCAGGAAAGAAAAATAATTATTTCTTTGGAAAGGCTATTAGCAAACATAATAAATTAAATAAAAATGTTATTATCTAAGAATATTTGTTTTGTCTATTTCTAAAAAAAAAAATATCTGGTTAAACATATATCTATAAAATTTGAATAAAATTAAGAACGAAATGTCTTAACTCTATTATTTGAGCAATTTCAGAATATTAATAAATAAGTAGAAACATCTACGGTGTGAATGCAACACACGCGTTTCCTCAAAGACCGGTCGATGGATAACTGTCGCTCAATTTAGCATCTCGATACCTATTCTTATGCAATACACCTAATAAACTTAAACATGTTATTTTGACATGCGCTGCGCTTAAACATCACCGTTACATTATACAATGGTAGCATGTTCAAATTCTTTCCTGGGGACTGCTTATATTTTCAATAAACAAATATTCACTAACTTAGTAAGATTTAATCTAACTAATTTCATACGACTTTTTACAGAGCTGGGTAGGCAGAGGGAACTTAATGTTTGAAACACTCCGTTCCACACTTTCCGTTGTATTTTCGAGATATCGCCTGTTGAGTGATGGAAGTCAAAGCCGCGATTCATCGTCTACTGGAGGGAGGATGTGAATATACATTAAATAAATCGTTTCCCGAGAACAAATGTACGGATTTTTTATTAGCTTCACGCTGTATTTTTTACTTAGCAAGGTAGGCAGATGGAACCTTGGAACATAGTGTTATGACACCCTGCTCCCACTTTCCACTGAATTCTTAAGGCATTGCCTGCTTTTTCTATATATTACCTCAAAACCTATTTTCGTCTACTTTTTAACATCGAAAACACTCTAGATATTTTGATATTAATTTTTGGACTTCAATGGAGTTCGTATCTACTGTTGCGCTCTGTTAATTTTGTTTGTGGACAGATTTAGGTCAAATTTCTTCTTTTGCAAAGTTTTCATGTAGAATTTACTTTTTAAACAAACTGAAGTTGTCAAAATGGACAGCTTCACGCTGTATCCCGCACACCGCAGGGTAGGCA
>DWAP01003042.1:0-12553 GCA_018230625.1 Heliconius eleuchia
GATCGAACCCACAACCAGTCGGTTTTACAGTCACACTTTGTGCCACTGCGCCACGTCTATTTTGGTACTAATATTATAAACGTGAAAATATGTGAGGATGGATGTTTGTTCCACTATCACGTCAGAACTACTGAACGGATTAAGATGAAACCTTCCAATAATATAGCTTATACATCAGAATTACACATAGGCTACAATTTAGGTAAACATTTTCTATAATATGTCTATAATATGCGACTCACACGCGGCTTCGTCCATTTAAATATTTTTGTTAATTTTAAACAGGCGTATCCGCGTGTGTGTCGCTAATGTCTCAATGTTTCTATATACATATAAACGGTAAGTAAAAAATGAAACGGTCACCCAAGTGAGATGTTTACAAATTCGTTTAATCGAATACTTAATGACAAAGAAAGTGAAACATAAAACAAATCAATAAAACGACATAATGTTAAGTAATTAAACAATTAATTTATAAAGTCGTGTGTCCAATATAAAATTGTAAAAGACCATTGGATCTTTAATATATTATTCTTCTCGTTAGCGCCTATAGTAAAGTACAGGTTTCACTTCTGTCGAAGGTTATATTTTGTATTTGTGTCTTAATGAGGTCTACGAAACTTTCACTTTCGTGCAAGCTTATTATTTCAGAATTATATTTAATTGTGTATAAACACATCAAAATCTCTCGCTAATACAAAACGATGTATAAACATCGTTTTGTATTAGCAAGATAATATAACTATCTTTAATTGGGTAAAATTATGATGATGGCCAAGCAAGTTTACGTTTTGTGTAACTAAAGTAAAATATTAATTAAAACAAAATCGAGTGGAGTGGAGTGGTTTAGATTAATTCTAAATATGCATCAACTAAGATGGAATCATATAAAAACAATAAAATTGTGCGTAAACATACTAAACAAATATAATTTTTTATTCCATTTTATTATAAATATAACAATTTCTTATGAGCAAACGGTGAGTTATTGTAAACGGCAGGAAGACTTTATGTTTACATGAATTTTAACTACAAAGAACAATTAATTTAATCTGCATTGATCTAATGCGTGTATGACGAAAGCGAAACTAGTGAAAGTTGTAGGTCAGGATATGTCTAGTATTATAACTATATTAGTAGATATAACTATAATAATGTTTTAACAGGTCAGGCATATCAAAAGTGAAAGATTTATATTAATATAGAAAAATAATAGTAAACGTTCTTTATACCTGGATATTCCACTCATTTTTATTAAAATACGATATATTTAATGTAAATAATGAAAGATGTGGTTATTAGGTATATTATGATTCGGTATATTCGGTATACAATAAATAAAACTATCCAATTCGATAAAGATAAGGAACCTTCATTATTTAATTAGTGCGTTGATTTAGGAGTTATTTCGGTAGGTACATACGTACAGCAATTACCGTATTTGAATAAGTAAAAAGTTATTTCAGATGTCCGGTCGTTGGCCTTCTTTCACTTCCACACAGCGGTCCTATCACTCTTCTAATGTAAAATTCTCGTCCTGAATTTTTTACAAGTTAAGTTCTATTTTAATTAAAAATAAAATAAAGAAAATAGTTAATTCCTGCAGTTCAGGACAGTAAAGTATTGATCGATAAGGATTTGAAGACGTAAGTAATAAAAAATATATTTTAATTTAAGCAAATACGTCATATCTGGTTTACGGTAATCAATGTTTAATATTACAGCAAAGGGGAAGCTTAATGAGCTTTTAGCGCATACATTCCATTGATTATGTAAGTACATCAAAGAGAAATTTTAATATAGCGAATTTACAGAGCTTCTGACAAAAATATTAAGTTTTGGTTAATAATTTTTTTAGCTTCGCACTGTTTTCCGTATATACCAGAGTTAGACAGAGGGAACCTAGTGTTATGAAACTACGTTCCCTACTTTACGCCGAATTTTTGAGACAATGCGTGTTGAGTTTCGAAGCTCAACGCCGCGCTTTTGCCTTAGTACCAGAGCGAAGAAATGAAAAATAGTAATAAATATTAATTCGTTTTTCCGAGGAATTGAACATTACAGTCACAAGCCTGTGTCATGACGGTTTAAATTTAATTTAAATTGTATTTGATTTAAAAGAAAAGCTTCCAGCATTTCATATTTTTCGAGAGCCAAATATTTAAAAAATTAAAAATATGTAAGTTCAGTAAACAGAATTGCATCTTGTTATAACATTTTATATATATGTATGTAGCTCCAAGCGTTTTGTATGAAAATATACAAATATATAATAATAGTTATAATTATTAGAATAAGTGATACATTATGTACAAACAATAATATGTTAAATAAATATGATTTGCCTTTTCAACGTTTCAAGTTTTTATTAATTTTGAATATTTTTAAATTACTATCAAGATAGTCGATAAGCTATGGCTTAGATAAAATAATTAACGTGATATTATAAATATTGTACGTCACACGTACGCAAGTCAGGCGTCACGGAGCGGCGTTTTGCACGTGACGTCGCATACGTTAACGTCAGCAAAGACTCCGCCGTGATGCGTGCAAAATAAAATACATACTTAAGTCCCGATAGAAATCATACCAGCATGTAACGTGTTTTATAAGATTTTGTTAGTTATAGGGTTCCATACATCGAAAGGGAGATTTGTCCGTTTGTCTGTATGTCAAGAGAATTTATCTAGAGTTCGCGAGGATGTATCAATCTGATATTAATATCAAATAAAAATTAAGTAAAAAAGTCTTAAAGTACAACGTTTTTGATATTTGATAGAAAAAAAAATTACAAAATTATAATTGTATTTTAATTCATACAAAATGAACGCATACGTCCGCAAGCTTAAGTTAGTCAAGTTTTATAAATTGTTCTTTCCATTGACATACAATCCTGAAATTGCTACGGAGCACTCGATTGGGAGTCCAGTTCACATTTAATATATGTTTTCATTGGTATGCTGACGGATAATTATATTAAAATTCTACAAATTTATTAGAAACAACCCTCAATTTCCTTAGTTCTGACAATTGGACAACGTAATATCATCGTAAAGGCACATTAAGCTCATGATAACTTAGTTAACCTTCAAAAGCCTTAAATAATAAGCTGGAGTTATTTGCCGCGGGGAATCAACCGTCTGGTCAGTCATGCAACGTTATTACGTCAAATGTCAACTGTGATTTCCCTACACACGTTGCTCCGGTGTTGCTAGTTAAGTTATAAAATATCTATGACATGAATTGCATTGCATTGTTTTTTTTTTCTTTTCTTCGTAAACGCTGAAATGGATCAGAAATGAATTGTATTCCGGAATGTTTTTAACCGATTTTAAAATATTGAGAGCAAAGATTTCTGAACCAATTTACGTGATTCTTTTTTTGTTGAATGGGAGCTACATATCATTTAATTAAATAAAAAAAATATTTAGTTTGACTCAGTAGTTTTAAAATCAGCATTTTTTTTACTTGGACAATGTAATATTTAATATGCTTTATGTACAGTTTTTTTTGGATATTTTAATTTAGATTGACGGAAGTCAATCTAAATTAACACTGATAACTGAATTGACACTGATAATAAATGAATTTATTATCAGTGTCCCTGACATGTAGCTCTTTGAATGCCTGACTGTATATTTGATATCACTTTTCATAAGCCTACCAATGAATATTTACAATAAATAAGAACGTAACCTACTTGATATAGGTAATCTAGTAAAATTCTATACTAAATAGTAAAAGAAAACTACGATAAAAACAACCGACTTCAACAACTAAAAAGCATAAAATAAGTTAATAAAGATTTCATTTCGAATACTTCTTACGCAAGTCTAACTATCTGTAATGTTATTACAATAGTATTATTAGTTTTTGTTACCTACTGATACGAGTAAATTTCAAATCAGTGCTAAGCTGTTAACAAAATTTAAGTTAGCTATATATGGTAGAGGCGATAAGCAGCTTAAGATGTACTCTAACTAGCCTTTGATGTAAGATGGAGATTGCAATTTGAAACTACGGAAAAGAATATAAGAATTTCATTACAATAATTTTACAATATCCATTTACCTGTTTAAAGCAAAACTTATTTGAAATCAAAGGGTAATGTTTTAAAAAATCAGCTTCAATCAGCAGGGTAGGTATTGGGAATCTAATCTTACCATACTCCGTTTGCCATTTTCCGCCGGAGTCTGGAGGCATTGCATGTTGAGTGGCGGCACTGCGCTTTGCCTCAATACCAGAGTGAAGAAATGAAAATATGAATTTAAATACCAATTTAATTTCCACGGGCAGAAATCGAACCCACAACCATTGGCGTTTACAGTCAAACACTTGTGCCCCTGCGCCACGACTGGACTCAAAGGAAATGTTACATTAACTTAGAGTGCTTAAAAGTTACCTCACAAATAGTTTAATAGAACCAAAAAAATATATAGCACATTACAGACAGACGTCAAAAGTAACCGGCGTTTAAACGACAAAGAAATTTAATAAGTGGGCTTTTAATTAGAGCGAATTTTGACTCTCAGTAATGAGGTGCACTCGGCTTCAAGGAGAAAAGGCATCAGACGGGAACAAGGGAAAACTCACGTTTTGTTTAGCCACATGATTTCCGGTGGAAACATATTTTTTTTATTTTCTTTGTTTTCTAATGATAAGTATAAAACATCAAGTAAATTACCTTAACACGAGAAGAATTTGAGAAAATAAATAATATAAAAAGAGAGGTATTTGACAAAATAATTGCTGTAAGGTGTAGTTGTCACTCTTTGAAGTAATATTGTAGATGTGTATTTTGTGTGCAAAAAGTTTTTTTTTCCATACGTTTAATTTTTTTTTATTTCAAAATGGAACACTATATATTTAAGCAATGTGAAAAGCTAAAAAAGTGAAAATATGATCATTAAAAAAATTATTCAAAGCATATTTAATTAATTTGATTTAAGTATAATTAAGCGTATATTGGTGTAAGATACGAAATTTCATAAGTTTTTATTCAATCTTTACTATAATAAAATAGTAAAAATATGTATCTGTAATAAATTTTTACTACAAAATAATTTATTGTGATGTAAAAAAAGTAGTGTTCTATTACCAGTAGTATAGAACAAAAATGGTTCATTCAAATTCGTCCACTAAATCAGAAACGTGGGTGTACAAACAGACAAAAATTTAAAAAAATATTGTATTAGGTTCTACTTCTTTACCAAATACCCATATTGATGCAAAAAAAATGTACTAGATTTTCTTATAAATCTTCCATTTACAGACAACAACGTGACAGGTTTTATGATATGTATGTATAGATAATAAAACAGCGCCTTAGCAAAAGTTGTTCAGTACGATGGGCAATTTTAATAGATAAATGAAAATTAATGAAAAAAAATCTGCATAATGTGCGTCAAAAGTAGTGTAAATAAAGCCAAAAATATAAATAATCTCGTCACACGTTTATAACGATAAAATATTTTTTTCGGTTTTGTTACTTATGTAAGTATGAATCTTAAATTGCCTATATGTAAATGTCAGAGACTTGGAAAAATATTCGTCAACCGCTGTCTAGCAACCACATTTACGTGCTCTTCCAATGTCACGTGATGCTACGTTTCGTTTGTTGCAAAACCCCATATACGTCTGCTTCGTAATCTGAATAAGTTTCTCTATTGAAACCTGTTTAAATTAATACAAAAAAAAACAAATTTAAATATATTTTAGGTCTGTCTAGTGAGAAGGCACTCCGTCTCTCACTTTCCACTGAATTTTCACATTGCGTGCTGAGTGGCGAAACTCAACGCCGCGCTATGCCTTGTTACCAGAGAGAGAAAATGAATATATTGATTTTACTACGTTTACTTAATCTTCATTAAAAAAAAGTCTAGCGTAATACGAAGTAGTAATGCGGCGTATAAATTAAATATAGTGTTATCGAGATATTTTATTTGTTCGGCTTGGTGGATGTAAGGGCGGGCGAGTGCGGGAAGCGGGCGGCCGGCGTGGAGGTGGAGGCGGGTGCGTGGTGAGGGTAGGGAGGTTATTGATCGGCACGCCTGCACTACCTGACGATGCAGCTACGGAACCGAGTTCGAAATATTGGAGCCCCCGAACGTATGCTTGTCACAAAGCTAAACGAAAGCACAAAGCTGGGACTACCGGCGTTGCAGTTTTTTGATAGATTTGCAAGTAAATTCAAGATATGTATTATTTTTGCATTTATTAAATGAGACATTAAAATATATTAAATAAATTGTAACTTTCATTTTTTATTGATGTATGAAATTAGACAGAGCAATAAATGTAAAACAAATTAAATGGCGTCATGTTATAAAATGTTGAGTACAAAAGATCAAATGTTAAGAAATATTAGTAAAAATTAAAAAAAAAACAAACATTTTTAAATTATATAGTTGTGATTTTATATTAAAATATGAGAAATATACTTATATTGTAAATTATATAGTTTACTAGTATTATATAGTTTGGTGTAATTGGCGTAGAGCTTAATTGCCGTATGACTTACGTCACCTTTAGCGTACGAGTACATGCCCCAGCACTACACATTTTGACTAGATTTTTTTTTCTTACAAAATAAGAAAGTATGAATAACGATAACGGAAAAGTCTCTTTTTTCTATTGTAAGTTAAGAAATATAAATGATATGAAAAACACATACATATATTGTAAATAAATATTATAAACTTTAGATAATAATTTCGTTTTACATTAACATAGCGTCCGTTTTTAACTTTACGTTTTCAATAAAAAATCCACATACGTTGAGCCTTTATAACAATATTTGTCTTACCTATATATTAGTATAATAAATCATTTAGAAAAATATAATAAATTCATGAAATTCAGGCTTCTTAAAGAGCATTTTCGAAACAACTATCAAATATTGACTAATGCACTATAATAGGTATATTAGTTAATATATGAATATTATTGTTTATTTAGTTCTAAGATCCGCTTGATCTTTATGTTTCTAGGCTATACTGGTGTGCTGTTTTAGTCTCCGTTTTGTTTAACAAAGCTTTACCTAGCACACAATAGAGCTTCCTGAGTTACAATAGAGTATAAAACGTAAGATGTTATATAAGAAACAATTTTGATATGGAAATATCATATAATATGTGAACAAAACTAAATATGTAATTATTAAATAGAGAGAGAGAGAGAGGCCACGCCATAACTATTAGAGGGATAGCCACCATTACCCATTAGTTCCTTAATTGATCTTCACACGTACGATAAATACAAACTTAATTGAATTATGATATGTGGTAACTATGATGTAATTTTTGGTATTTAGTATAAATTTAATAAAGAATTTCAATTTTCCAATAACATTCGGCCTATAATATATTTAAGTAATCTATTTTAGTCCAGAATTTTATTAAATTGCAACCGCAAACTTTAATTGGATATATCTTTCTAATAATATATAATCCTGTTAAATTTTTTTGAGTATTTTTTTGGTTATTACAATAATTATATATATAACGATCCGTAATATAAAGGCTACCCAAGAGTATTTTTTTTAAGTTATTCTAGCAGGAAGTATTGTTTTGTTTATGAAATTTTATAGCAATTTATAAGTACACATTCAATGTAATTTTAAATCATAAACTTTTGAACACTTATTATTATCTTAATTTTAATGAATGAATTATAAGATGTTAAGAAAAAAAAATATATATATCATATTTTTTCTTTTTTCTGTTTGTTTCAGACCTTGCTTCTGTTCGAGTATATTTTATGCATTTTCGAATATTTTTTAGAAGTAATACGTATATATTTTCGAAGTTCTACTAAATATAATATATGTAATAGATACAAGATTTACTACTACTACTACACAATCGCGTGCTTGTACTACAAAGTTGGGGGTGGAGGGTGGCCGAGACCTCATAGTGTTATTGAACTTAAACCCTCTTAATCTCGTATCGAGTTCAGTAGATCAATGTTAATATACCAAAACTAATTTGAATGTTCAATACAATTTTATTGGTAATTTAGTAGCAATAATATAAAATTATTTGTTATATATTTATTATATATTTGAGTATTTTGTACGTCTTATATGTACTAAAAGCTATTGTATCATAGGGGCCAATCGTGGCGTAGGGGTATAAAGTGTGACTGTAAACGCGACTGGTTGTGGGTTCAATCCTCACTCAAAGAAATGAATTATTTGTTTAAATTAGTATTTTTATTTCTTCGCTTCCTGGTGTCGAGAATAGGTTCCCTTTGCCTACCTTGGTGTGTGCGGGATACAACTTGAAGCGGATTTAATTTTGATTTAATTTATTGTATCATACTTTTTGTATGATGAAATGAAAACTACTTTTTTTAATAAATTTACCTGAAAATTTTATACTTAATGTTATAACAAAAACTACATGTAAATTTTCCTTTTTCAAAAATATAAATTTTCATCCTTCTTTACAAGGACTCACAATTATAATTATTTAAATGTATAAAGCTTTTAAAATAGACCGTTTTTCAGGATGATGTAAACTAAGTACAGAAAAGGATCCTATCTATATTAATTATACCATTGTCTTTTATAGACATATTAATAACATTTGCTTTTACTATTTTTGGCATCAAACTTGTCATACATAAACGTCTGCTTAAATTAGCATTACTATTCTATACTGGGCCTAGAGCTATATTTAAAAACATGGACAAATATATATGTTTGTGTGTATGTATGTATGCATGAATTTAAATCAAATCGTCAAAATTGATAAGAATCGATTTTGAAATCATAAAAATCAATCAACTTCTATAATTATTTCTATTTGATATAATTATTTTATTTTATAATGAATGTATGCCTTGTCTATACTTATCTAGCTGTCGTCCGTTTCAAGAAAACAGAAGTGCAACACTGTATATGAAAATGATAATACATTTATAATCGCTCATAATGACAGAGCAGTGCAGGGGAAGCTAGTTCGATGAAGAATCCTAAAATAGGCTGACACTGGTATGCACTTAAACTGTCTGATTTAATATGACGTGGAAGCTTTCAGATATAAAAATTCAGGAGTGAGATGCATTTTTGTCTTTTTTTCAGTGTTATGATCCTGTAAAGGTTCAATGATATTTGAGGCCAGCCGTGGCGCAAGGGCACGGGTGTGGGACTGTAAATACGACTGGTTGGTGGGTTCGATCCCTACTTGAAATTAAATACGTAATTAAATTGATATTTTTATTTCTGTACACTGGTGTCGACGCAAAGCGCGGTGTTGAGTTTCACCACTCAACACGTAATATCTCCAGAATTCGACGGAAAATGGGATAATGAGTGTCTTAACACTAGGTACCATCTGCCTACCCTGTTGCGTGGGCATCAGCGTGAGAATGTTATTAAAAATTTTGCTTTACATCACTCTGAATATCTTGTGATTGGAAAAAGAGAGAAAATAAGTATGCTTATACTGCACCCTAGTGTTCCTTACGAGCCAAATTTCAGTTATTTTCTTGATTGACGAGCATCCAAGAATCAAAATGCCATTTGTTCCTTGATATAAATACTAATTATTTCTTTGTAACCTAATATATCCTTTTATTTTTGTATATACAAACAGGAAGGAGTGCCAACATTTTTTGTGTGAAATATTGATTTTTAAAAATAGCTAAAAGTATATTGAAGTGCAATCAAATGTAGTATATTTTAGGTATATGTATATAAAAATAGACGGTTAATTACAGCCCCGTTTATTCTTGCTCGCCATTTCGATTTTATAACCAAAAATACAATTTCAAGTGTTCGCCATTTCTGGCGAGAAAAAAGTTCTCTTTATTAAATGATTATAAATAAACTTAGCAAATTTTATTAACTATGTTTTAAAATACGCGGCAATTTCTTGTATGTACACTATATACTTCTTCATTTGTTTTTGCAAATAATTCATCCTTCTTTGTAAAAGTTATCATCCAATACAATACCTACGTATCCCAAAATACCGGTACTTGTCTCTTATTTCAGCATGGCGCTTATATATTTATAGTTCTTCTTATATAAGATGGGAATCGAAGCAAGAGTGACTCGCTCTTTACAACAACACAAATAGACATCTACAGTTCTATATATTTATATATAAAAGAAATGTATGATCGAACAGAAGGATGGTGCGTTAACAAAATTATTTAGGTATTGTTCATTAAAATGTGATTTGGTTTGGTTGAATAACAGATTTCATGTTTATTTGGTGCAAATTATCTGTGTTCCGGTCACACAAGGTCTGGGTCGGGTCGTTGTACTGCCGCGCCGACTCCCGGTTATATTTAGACCGGAAGCCGCGCTCTGGAAGCGTCCCCTTTTGCGAGCCCAATTTTTTGACGAAACAACACATCTTAAGTACCAATAAGTTTTTAAATTTATTTTCGTAATGACTTAAATATCTATATTCGTGGGTTTAGAATGTGTTGAATAATTTATGGACTATATAGATTATTGACGTGCCCTAAAAGCTTAAAAGTGATATTAGCAGTAAGATCGAACGTCAATACTCTGTGAACTTGTTCATATGACGTATGGCGCGTCTAACTAAGCGCTAGAAGTAAAGTATGCACGATGGAACACATAATGGTGCTTTGTCATGTAAATTTTAAAACCTTTGAAAAGATAAAAACAAAGTGGTGTGTCTTACTTAAGCCGTGAATAATAAAAAAAAAACATAATGTAATAAAAACTGATAATGTATACTTATAATAAAATCGTAAAGGATCGATGTCTGTACAGGGATATATAATATAATAGAATCCAACACTTTGATTTTAATTTTTTTCATGTCTGTCCATTTGTTCGTTTGTCTATTTATCTGAGCGTTTCTTAACGCTAATCTCAGAATCGGCCGAACCGATTTAAATGAAGTTTTCACTATTGGAGTCTGCCAGGGTTCCCTTAATGTATATAGTACATTGTTTTATTACAATCGATTGATAAATAAAAAAGTTACATTAATGTAAGGCACTAAGTTCGACAAATTTGCTAATTGCTATAACAGTTATTTTATACCGCTGTTTTACTGCATTAGCTGAATCTTTAGCTTTCAATTTGTATGATTGTAGAAAAAACTCAACTACATGATGATAAAAACACCGAGATTTCCAGATTTAGGATCGGAAGCGGTGTTTACGTGGGGAAACAGCAATTGCCGTGCACGCGTACTTACCGTCTACCTAAATACCGTATAGTTAAAATATTTTTCTTTAAATACATTTTTTTTTAAATTACTTAATGTGGCAAGTGTGTGACTTTAAATACGATTTTGGTTAGTTCAGTCCCCACTCGGGAAGATTAATTATAATTTATGAATATTGTGATTTCTTCGCTTTACTAATAAGGCAAAGAGTGGCGTTGAGCTCCGTCACTCAATACGCGATGCTTCGAAAGTTGCGCGGAAAGTGGGGAAAAGTAAAAATTTTACACATGTTTCATAGAAAAAACAACAATATTAACTTACATTTGTAATTAATTTAATACAAAATGAGAGTAACCCACAAACTTAAGTTTGTTAAAATTTGTTCGCCGCATCATCAAAATCTATAAGATATATTGTAATCGCAATCCTGAAATTGAAATTAGGCGCAAGACTAACTCGCGCTTGGCCGATTTTTTTGAAAATACACTTAAATAACTTTTTTAACTGGCTTCTATTTCAAGAAGGAAGATGTCGACAATTAATTTTCTTTATGTGTATTCCTCGATTTCTCCGTCTTTTTGAACCAAAGATTCTATAATTTATATAAGCGTACTTCCATTGCCAAAATCAGAATATGATGATGGATGCTAGATTTGTCTATTTTCCTTACTTTTGTTTACATTACATTATTGAAAAAAAATAGATTTCAAAGCGATTTACATTACCAGCTACAGCTGTTAGAGAAAGTTATACTATACAAATCCTAAGGAGTTGAATAGTACTCTTCTTATTCATCTAATACTTCAGCTCCTTCTTCTTGTTTCTGTTCTTTATCAGGTCCATTAAAAATGTTGTTATAGCACGAGTCGACCATATTTTAATATGAATATATCTTCTTACATCTTAACAATATATATACATTATGTTTTTTCAATTAAATGCGGTGCTCGTTTGCTAATTTCGATAACGTAAATTTTAAAGCGTTTGCATGGATTGGAATATACGACATTGTATTTTTTAAGATAAGTTATTTAAATGTTATATAATATTAATTACTGTTAAAAGTTATATATTAATTAAATATGCTTACAAAGATATTTGAAAATGAAGTCCGACAAAGTGGTTTCAAAATACAGAATAGAAATGGGAAGCCAATTATACAACAAACACTGCAGTAACAAACTGTATACGAGATACAAAGAATTTAAATTCGATTTATGTATATGTAATAGTTAAACTCAATATTCGTTCGCAAAAAATCATCGATGGGATTCAAAATTCAGACAAATTTTTGTGTTACAAGTTTTTAAAATCAGCTTCACGCTGTATGCTGCACATATGGGTAGGCAGAGGGAACCTAGTGTTAAGACACTCCGTTCCCCACTTTCTGCCGG
>DWAP01003043.1:0-12552 GCA_018230625.1 Heliconius eleuchia
ACTTGCTCAGAAGTCAGCAGTAGCTGTGCTGGCTCTAACACAGCAGGAGTTGGGGTGGGCGTGGGAGTGGGCACGTCCTCCCAATCAGATAGGGAGAGGCTCCCCCTACAGTCGCTGGAGACCATAGCAGACGCGCTGCTGGAGATCATGGAGGCCTGTATGCGGGATATACCTGACTGCGACTGGCTCAATACTTGGTGAGTTACTGTAGTATCGATGATTCGTGGCTGTCCTGAATATAGATTTTCTGAACTATTGTTCATTGTTCACTAACGTTCGAGAAGAAAATAAGAAAAATATTAAAATCAAATCTGCGGAACCATCCAAAGCTACTTGAGGATACCTTCGACACGTCGACCGTACTGTATTTATTTTACGAATGACGGGGAAGTAAAAATAGTATTTTATTTGGACTTGTCAAATCAGTTTATTTTTGTAAATTCCTCGAGTTGAATTGAATTTCCTGTTCCTTATGCTTTAAATACAAAAAATATTTATTTACACTTTTTTAATGATTGTTTTCAAATTATTACTTTTTTAAAATAAAATTGTATTATTAAAATTTTTCGTTTTAATTATTTATTAATTTAATTAAGTTTTTTTAATTATTTTGTAAATTCCTCGAGTGACTATTGAATTTCCTGTTACTTATTCTTTAAATACTAAAAATATTTATTTAGACTTTTTTAATGATTGTTTTCAAATTATTGCTTTTTTTAAATAAAATTGTATAATTAAAATTTTCCGTTTTAATTATTTTTAATTATTTATTAATTAAAATTTTTCGTTTTAATTACACTTTCAGTGACTGTTTGCTTTAATTTGTAATTAACTCCAGAACAGCCTTAACATTAAGATTTTAAACTCAGACCCTTTTTCATCTTTTATATATACTGTTTTATTTGTTTTAGGACATCTTTAGCTAAAAGTTTCGCATTCTGCTTTAACCCAGCGTTACAACCTCGTGCCCTTATTGTCTTTGGATGCATAAGTAAGAATCGATTTACTATATCATTTTACAAATAAATTTAATGAAAAATATATTAAAATTTCAATACAATTAAAATATTTTTTTTAGCAGAGTGGACAGACAGTGTCATGACATTTCGTTTCTCACTTTTCAAACAATTATCAAAATATGCGTATTTGGTTTATAAAAAGCACAGACAACGTTGAAACAAATTTCGTTTTCTAATTTATCAATTTTAAGCTAAGCTTAAAACTATATTCTGTTACTTTCACTATACTGATATGTATTTTTTTTCCCCATATATTCAGGTAAGAACGTAACAGATGGCGATATGAAACAATTGTTACGGATTCTAGTAAAAGCTTTAGAATCGTTCAATGATTTGGCTCTCTTGGAAGCAATAATCATGTGCCTGACGAGATTACAGCCACTTTTGCATCCGGTAAGTGGTTTATATTATAGTATATTCAGAGTAAATTCCGAATTTTTTAGAGTTGTGTTCTCATATTGGTAATATTTTTTTTATTGTGGTTTATTACTATTTATTTTATATGTTTTAAAAAACTGTTAATAAATAAAGTTAAGCTAGTTCTGTTTCATTAAACGATATGTTCCTATAGTATCACACCTCATGTAATATGTATGAATTGACTAATATTTTATAAAAGTAAGGATATGATTCGGTGTCATTTTAAAAACTCATTTTTATTTAACAATTCAATGAAATTCGTTGTCTTAAGAGCACCTAAATATTTATGTACTTTTCTCTTCTCTTAAAGGAATCGCCAATCCACAAAGCATTATTCTGGGTAGCACTATCAGTGCTACAACTAGATGACCCCACGTTGTACGCGGCGGGATTAGCTTTGATGGAACAGAATTTACATACTTTGGATTCGCAAGGCGCTTTCGATAATAGGGTAAGTTTGGGAAAAATCTTTAAACTTTCTCCTTTGGTATGGGCGTATCTAGAGATATTTTCTGAGGAGGAACCTGTACTTTAGCTTCGAACAGATATGTTCCTATAGATTTTTTTTATATTACGGCGCAAATTTTTGTGAAACTTCCAGACTATTCAGGGGCGGGCGGGCATGATCTTTAGCTTATTGTTTTGGGTTTTTTTACTATTTATATTTCAATGTTGCGCTAGGATTTATTTAATTTGTTTACATTATAAACACATTTCACATTTCAGACGCTGGAACAAGTACTAATGGAAACAAGGGAGCCATTGGAATGGCACTTCAAACAATTAGATCACGCTGTCGGTTTAAGGTAAGCTTACTATTAAAGTAAATAAAATGAAATATGACATCAATATCAGAGCGAGGAAATGAAAATATCAAATAAATAATTGATATTGAATTGGAATTGAACCTACAGCCGTCCTGTTTGCAGTCAGGCTACCGCTGCTCCACGAAGGCCTCAATATAAAAAGTGGTTTGCAAAAAAATACATAACGTTTTCTGCGTTTCTCGTAAAGCTCATGCAGATGGATGTACCGTGTTGTCAGTTTCCGCTCGAACTTCCACTTCGCGCTGGTGGGGCACCTCGTCAAGGGCTTCCGGCACCCCGCGGCCGGCACCGTGGCGCGCGCGTGCCGCGTGCTGGCCGCGCTGCTGGCGCTGGCCGCGCGCCCCGCCCGCGACAAGTTCCAGCTCACCACGCGCACCGTCGCCTACCTCACCGGTAGCTAAACGACCTAATAGTAGTGGCTGACATTACGAATTAATATTTTATTCACAACTTATATGTTACATATTTGAATGTAGCAGCGGATATTAAAAAATCTAGTAAAAGAGATAGCCCGTTCTCCACTTGTCCTCTACTACCGCCTTTTCTTGTCGAGCTAGCTTAGAGATACACCCATATATATCATGACAGAAGTTGCTCACGTATTCACAGACACATACCGTACAGTTGATGAGTCATTGCCTTGAAGTTGAGCTTTCTGAACTTTTTTTTGCGCATCGTTCACTTGGAAAGAAAATAATGAAAAATAATAAAATTCCTAAAATCTAATCTGCACTGACATCTACAGCTAACGTCAAGGCGGCCACAACTCGTCGGCCACTTACGTACTGCACTTACGCAACGAGTGACTTGTTACTTGCTGACAGACATATATACATTCAAAACTTTTATTATTTCATTAAATTAAATGAACTTCACGCTGTATCCCGCGCACAGCAGGGTAGGCAGAGAGAATCTAGTGTTAAGACACTCCGTTCTCCACTTTCCGCCAAGTTCTAAAGGTATTGCATGTTGAGTGGCGGAACTCAACGCCACGCTTTGCGTCGACATCAGAGCGAAGAAATGAAAATATAAATGTCAATAAATATTTTATTTCTTCGAGTGGGGATCGAACCCACATCCAGTCAATTTTACAGTCACCTTTTGTACCCCTGAGTCCAGTCGACTCAGTTATTAATTTTTTCATACTTATGTTAACACTGACATAAATTCATAAATTATTCTTTTTTGTAAATTTATACTAATGCTTTAATTATTTTTTTTCCCATAGCATTAGTGTGTGTGAGCGAAGAAGTTCGGTCAAGGTGCAATGTGAAACACTCCTTACCAAAATGGCTGCCGGACAACTGTGATCACTACTGTCCGGCCGTGGAACATCAACAGGTGATTTTTATTTTTATATAATTGTACTATAAAAAAGAAAATTTATTATATCTTTGTGACAGCATGTTTTACATTTTTTGCCTTAATCTTAATCCCGCACATAGCGGGGTAGGCAGAATCCAGGGGACCTGGTATTAAGACACTCCGTTACCCATTAAAATATTCTATTTCCCATTTTGCGGCAAATTCTTGAGGCATTGCATATTCAATGACGGAACTCAACGCCGCCCTTTGCCTCGTTACCAGAAACGTTACAAGGAAAGATAATATTACTTATCTCATTCCCCTGAGTGGAAATCAAACCCGCAACAATGCCCCTGCACCATAACGGCCTCACCACACAATGTTCCCCAGAATAATATAATATTTCCGCTCAGTCGTCAATGCTGATCCACCCTCAGTCGTCGCACGCCTCCTGTCAAGGGAGACGACAGAAGTCCTGGGATGTCCTGGATCAAGCCGCTTTGTCATCGGCTCATGGAGGTAACAAATATTTTTTATAAAATATATTTTCTTTGTTTTTCAGTTTACGAAAGATTATTTGTTTTATATTTTTGTTGTTTCATGTGTAAGTCTTTTATTAGAATACATAAGTTTTTTTTGATTCAGGCTGTATTCCGCACATAGCAGAATAGGCAGAGGGAACCTGGGAACTCGGTGTTAAGACACTCTGTTCCCGTTAAGACACTACCATTCCCCACTTTCCTCTGCATTCTCCAGGCACTACCTGTTGAGTTGTGGAACTTAATGCCACGCATTGCTTTGTTACCAGATCGAGGAAAATAAAAACAGTAAATATGTAATTCCCCCGAGTGAGAATCGAATCCACAACCGTTGCAGTCACACGCTTGTGCCCCTGCGCCACGACTGGCATCATGCCTCAAATATATAAAATTTAAATTATTGAAGGCTCTGTTTACGGCCGCAAAGGCCGTCAAATTCATCCTCTCAAACACACAATATATACAAGCCACATAGTGCTTGCATTCTCTCAGAATTATGAAAACAAGTTGTTCATGATTGAATATATCAATCTTTTCGCAAATGCAGCATAATAAAAGTAATATAGATGGTATGCGGGCAAAGGCGCGAGTGGGCCGCTAGCATCGAATAAATTCTCACCATCGTTCAGAACAAAGACCTTATCTAGTCTTACATATAAGTAAAAAGTTAAAACTTTATATATAGGAAAATCACCGACACTCCAACAATCGAGCAGCGGCGGCCACAGTCCACATTTAATAAATATAGCACATCAGGTAATGTACAATTTTTATATATATTAATTTACATACACATATACGTAAACATGTACAGTACGGTTGGCAAATCGTGGCCGCCCTAAATTTAGCTATAAATGGCTGCGTTTCACGATTTTTCATACTTCTGTTTATAATTTCTTGAGTAAACAATGCGCAATTCTTCAGTAAATCTACCTTCAGGCCGACCATGACTATTTGACCGTACTGTATATATTTGTTTGATAATATAACTTATGTACGTCAAAAGTCAAAAGTTTTGTCAAACTATAGAAAAAAGATTTTTTTTTATTATTAGGGAAACGAAATGTTTAAACACATGTTCCCATGTTCCCTCTGCCTACATTGCGTGACAAAGCGTGAAGTAAATAAAAATAAGAATTCAGGAACTAAAAATTAATGTATAGTTTTACTAAAATACTAACTTAATAATAGTTATTTTTTATAGAAATGTATATTCACTGAATACTATGTTTGGACAATGACATACATTGAGTTATAATTATTTTTTTTTATATTTCTGTGAAAATTGGTTATTTAATATATGTTTAGTTCGGATTGAGAAAAAAATTCGGAAAGGATATATTTTGTATTCAGATCAGATAATATATAGAATAAATTTAAAGCATTGTTTCCCATAGATAATATATTTTTATAATAGATACAGGCTGTTCGTTATTCTAATTCTACATTAACTTTTATTTATTCTCTTTTCATTCAATAAGTTCGTACTTTATAATAATTTTCAACACTATTACATGATATTTTACAATATTATATTTCTTATAGATGCCGTTTTCATTCATAAAATGAATATCTATGAATGTAAACGGCATCTCAAAATCAATCTCAGACTAGAGAGCGACTTATAAATACGGGCCATAGTTTCGCAGCTATTTAATGTCAATATTTCTTATACACTTATAGAGAAATATATCTATATCCACGTTTGTACATTCTGTACTTATATTGTAATGGAAGAGTTTATTTGGTTAACGGCATTACTGTCAAAAAAAATTGTCATATTATGTCATAGTCATCAATTAATGATTTATCATGGAAGGCTATATGATATACTGCGCTGTACCTACATAAAGACTTACCTCAGGTTCGTACCTTTCTTATATGTCACGTTTTTTTACTAAACTTAACACAATGACACTATATTCTGTCTAGTTTAGAATTAGTTTTCATTTATCTAAAAGTTTTTTTCATAATGAAAATAATACAAATATATCCTATCCATTTGAGGCAATTGGCTTATTATCGATATTTACGTAATAATATATGTATACAGTAAAAAGAGCGGCTTCGTTGCGTTGATTTGACACTTTTATTGAAATGTATGGCCATTTGAATATTTCCTGTGAAATCTTCTCATATTACGTACAGCCAAATTATACAGAAACAAAATTAATTTCAGGCCTTTTCTTGTTTTCTTTTTATAATTTTTTTTTATTTTAACTCAAAGTGCTATTAAAACTTATACATCCTAGATTCTACATTAGAATCCTTTTTAATAATACCAAAACTATGAGTATTTTTTAAAATTAAATTCGCTTTAAAGATTTAATTTCCTTTATTTCTAACACCAAAATCAATTCTTAATTTGGCTATACGTTAGTATTTTTCGTCTAGTTAGTGAACGATGGTGTATCGTATTATGTTGTTGTACTTGTTTGTTATTTCCTTGTATGGTTCTTGGGAGATACTTAACCTTATTTTTATCAAATTTAATTTTGATATTTTTCTCTTTAAATAAATTATTATTTAAAAGTATTTCATAAAATAAAACACTCCTTATATGGTGTTGGGTAACAAAACAGCCAAGTTCTTATTAAAAAAATATTTTCAATAATAAAAATAAAAACATTTAAATGACTTCCAGTAACCATAATGAAACTAAAACATTTCTTCTATTTCCAGTTACAACTAATCATTCTATCACGTTCTTTCATGCAACTTGTATGGACTTTATCGTGTTGCGTTTGTATTCGTTTGTATCTCACATCTACTATATACGCGTATTCGTTATTTACTAAATGTGTAAACAATATATAATTTAAAATATATTATTCTATATAATCTGTAAAATATCTTCTAACTATCGATGTATATCAATTGAATGTTGTTTTTTAACCATTTTTGGGTTTTTATGTAATTTTGTATACTAAATATAACGAATATTGCGTAAATACACGTTTTCCATATGTATATGCATGTATGTCCTATGCTTCTGCACGTTTAGACGTCAGCTAGAATGCGTTTTAAGACTCAACGCTCGTTCTCGGTCCCCACGTCCAAAGATACAATTGGACCGCCAAGGGTAAAGAATTTATTTATTAAATATATATAAAATTGTTATATTATATTTGAGGCCAGTCGTGGCGCAGAGGCACAAAGTGTGAATGTAAAGTCGACTGGTTGTAGGTTCGATCCCCACTCGAGGAAGAGAAATATTTATTAACATTTACATTTTCATTTCTTCGCTCTTGTGTCGAGGCAAAGCGCGGCGCTGAATTCCGCCACTCAACACGCAATGCCTCCAGAACTCGGCGGAAAGTGGGGAACGGAATGTTTTAACACTAGGTTCCTTTTTATTTAGCTGATTTATTTTTATTTATTTTATAAAATTATTAAAATATATATTTAGTGGAAAAAATATTATGAAAATTGGAATTAACAGAGTTTGAAAAAAACTAAAAGAGTTATGTGAAAATTGTTTTCTTTTTCTTATTTATTTATTTTATTATATGCGATGCGGTTAATAATGATTTATTATATATTAAACAAATATTTAAATAAAAAAAAATAATATAAATAAAATTCTTAAATCGGTAACATAATATGTTAAAAGTATGTATATTGCATTACTTTGCTCTAGCTTTGCTTGTTTTTTTAAAACCCATTGGACTTCTCATTTTTTTAGGATGCTTGTACCCCAAGGAAATGATCCTAACTTAAAGAAATCCTTATTAAACCAATAAGATTCCCTGCTAATCGATTTCCCTAGATTTAAAAAAGAAAAGAAAAAGTGCGGGTCCAACACTTACAAATACCTACATTTTTAGTTGAAGTGAAATAGCATAATGCAAATACATAAAAATAAAGTTATTTTTGTCAGTATAAAAATTTTCGCCTCTATTCGAACACAATTATCAAAAAAATATTTTTTAAATCATCTCAAAGATATGAGAATTGAGTATTTTTTTGTTTCCTTACTGTTATATACGGGTAAGTGAAATCATATGTTTAATCGTCATTACCTCATACTAAATAAGGGTTACTTTTTGTATTTAAATCTACCATGTAGTGTTTGGATATAAATAAATTATATTAATTAATAAAAGAAAATATTCATTTTATCAATATATATTTATATTAATTTAACTTAAATCAACTTTAAACCATATAAATTAAACAACACTTTGCTTTCACACTTGCCTAATTCTGAACAACACAATTTGCAAATATCACTATGACTATTGTATCGACGTCACTTAGTAATAATTAGAATTAAGTGTTTTTGTCATTTATAAAAAAAAATAAGATATTTTTTATGGCTTATCTATTGTGATGTATTTCCACCATTACGGCTCTGACGTCGATACACAAAATGACAATATAACACCTATATAAAAAAATCCACAATATCGGATCCGCACTACCACCACACATGTACATATCTACACATGTACACATATACATGTATACACAGGACAGTGAAGGGCGAGCGCACAGTGTACAGCATGGCGCTGCGGGGGACGCGGCGAGAGAACTGGATGTCGATAGTGGGTTAGATGTAAGTATACATTATATTTAATTACTTATTTTTTTGTTATGATTAGTGGGATCCTGTAGAAAAAGCAGCTGTTAATTTGTTTTAGAGATACAGTTGTTGTAGAAAATACTTGATTCAATACGAAAGTATATTTTAAAATATTCCTGTTTTTTATAAGTAAGTAAAAATCATATCAGAATTGCCGCATCTGCTAAATAAATATTACATAAAACCAAAAAGTCATTTTGCATTACAATTAAAATTTGCTTTTTTTTTAGGTTTATTATAGTTGCAGTACAGTAAGATGTAATTTGCCAATATTTCGGCCACAAAGATTAATTAAAGATGTTTTTATAAAAAAATACAAATTTACTTTAGCTAAGATTATAATTATTATTTGTAGGTTGTAGACGACGACGGCCGCGGATCTCCAGGCAGTACGGATGACACGGAGCGACCGTCCTCCACTAAATCCACAGATAGCGAATATCCAGATACTACTAATAAAGTAAGTAGTTTTTTTTTAATTAATTTGTACAATATTTTCTATATGTATAAGTTTCTCTTTTTACTGTAACTTTATTTTTTCCTCGATATTTGTGTCTAAATAAAATAAAAACAATCGTGTAGAATTTAGTCATTCCACTTTAATAATTCAATAGTGTACTTAGTACCCATAACTACTGTGCATTAAAAAAAATAAGAACAACAATCATTTTTAAATTTTTTCAGCAAGCATCACAAGACAAAGAAGCAAATAGTCCAGAATGTAATTCTCTCCTAGATCCGTCAGTTCTCAACGATTTCACAACTCAGGCCCTTGTATTAACAGTTTTGGCTACTTTAGTTAAATATACTACCGGTAAGTTTTACTATAACAATAACATGCTGTTTGATATGGTCACTTTTTAATGTAAGATATTTAATAAGGAGAAGAAGATGACGAGTTAAAGTATGATGAGTAACGGCTTTGTATTCCACCATATAACATGAAATGTCTCTGAAATGGAGAGTGGCACGTGCCAAATGAAGTGTCTTAATACTACGTCCTCTTTGCTTACGCTCCGGTAAAACGTTAAGCTACTTTTTTCAAACGTTAATCGGATTCTTACGTTCCTATTGTGTATAAGCTTTATAAATCGATTTTTTAATTAAGTTTTCGATAAAAAAAATTGTACCTTATCGATGTGTGGATTACACTTATATTTGAAAAATATTGTAAAATTATAGTTATATATTGTTTCTGTTACTGTTTACTTTATGTATAATAATTTTAACATTTTCAGATGAAGATGAAATAAGAATATTATATCAATATTTGGCTGAGGGTTCCGTAGTTTTTCCAAAAGTTTTTCCAGTCATGTAAGTAATATATACAAACAACAAGTTGGTTAAAATGCTACGGTGCCACTAAAATATTTTGTGTTAATAAATTTCATACATTGATATTGAATGCGGGATGCCGCGTAAAGCTAAAAAAATGTTTAATAAATTAAGATAAAACCTGTATATAGTTTATGCGTCATTATTTGTAACATAAGATTTCTTCTACAGTCACAGTCTTCTCGACATGAAAATAAACCACGTGCTAATGCATTGCCACGATCAAGTCATATTGAGCGCTGTACAGAGTATTATACAGGTAGGCTTATACATGAACAGAGGGTTTTTGTGATCACCACTTTAAATGAAACCACAGTTTTAACTACTCTATAAAAACTTAATACAATTAAAACAAATGAAAAAAAATCCAACGTCTAAACTTTTGAGGTATCTTGGTTAATTACTTTAGGTATGGGTTTGAAATATTTTACCCTATATGCTGTTTCCTTAATAGGAGCGTTGACGCTTCCATCCTGTGTATTTTATATGCATGGGCGTAGAATAAGAAAGGCTGAGTGTTTCATACCCGTATAGTATTGTGTTTAACGCGCAAGTCTTCGAAAACTCGGCGAAAAGTGAGACACGGAAGTGTTTTAATAGGAACAGAGTGTCTTAACACTCAAGATCCCTCTACAAACCTTGCTATGTGCGAGATACAGCGTGAAGCAAAAAAATAAATAAAAAAATGTTGTTTTTCAGAACATGATAGCATCAGAGGACGCGAGTCAACAACAATTACATTACATGCAGAGTTGTGGGTTTGGTGGGCTGTGGAGATTTGCTGGACCTTTTACTAAGGTACCTATTAATAATTAATTTAAATATTCTATAGTAAATAAGTTTGTATCGTTTATTTATTTTATAATACATAGAATGCTCTTTTTTCAATCATTATTAATAGATAATATTAAAATACTATCAACACTTAATAGAAATTAGTTATCATTGTTTGTATTGTCTTATTCTAGAACAAATATATATATATATATATATATGCATTTGAAGAAATGAAATATCTATATGATTTTTTACTGTGAAAAATGCATTTTCTGGGCCCTTTTGGGCGTAAGCTATCGTGGATGAAAGGTGTTATAATGATATATTTTGTAAATGCTTATTTAAAATGATCAGAAAAAAAACATCATTAATAATATGAGGCATTGGCTAACCTAACGTTCTAAGTAAAATCGCAAGTAAACGTATATTTGTACCATTCAAACCAAAAATATCTCAAATTATTACTTCAGAACGCGTGCACACCAGAAAGCAGCGAGCTATTCGTCAACTGCCTAGAAGCTATGGTCGAGACCTGCCTGCCCGGCGACGACTGCGCGCGCCAGGCACCTCCAGACCCAGACCGACCTGTGCCGGACCGACCGGACCGACCGGACCGGTCTGACCGGGGGGATAGGGGGGACTTGTTAGATGAACATCGATATACAGGTGATTATTATGTGCACATCTAGTAGTCAGACCGACTTGTACTAAACTCGTTAACTCGCGACTGTACCAGATCGATCAGACCAAGTGGATAAAAGAGCGATTTGTTGGAAGAACCTCGATATACAGGTGATTATAAGCACTGCTAGACCCAGATCGGCCTGTACCAGACCGACCAAACCGACATGATATACAGATGATTGTTCCGCCACTCAACACACAATGCCCCGAAAAATTCAGGGGAAAGTGGGAAAGGGATTGTCATACTGAGAGTTCCCTCGGCCTTCTCTGCTGTATGCGGGATACAGCGTGAAGCTGATTTTAGATGATTGTTAAACATACAGAGTGTTTTTTTCAGCATCACTTCAATTGAAGCCACAGTTTTAACTACTCTATAAAAGCATAATACATTTTTTTTCCTAAAATGAAAAAGTTTTTTCAAACAAAATAAATAATAAAATTATCGTTGTAAAATAAAACGCTATTTGTCAAGAACGTTTAAACTGTTGAGGTATCTTGATTTCTTTAGGTATGGGTTTAAAATATTTTACCCTATATACTGTTCCCGAAAAAGGAGGGCTGACACTTCGTGTTATATTTTAGAAAATAAATTAATTTATATTAATTATTATCAATAAAAATTAATTTCTTTAAAATTAATTGGGAACGGAAGTGTCATAATGGAAAACAGAATTTCTTAACACTAGGTTAAGTACCCTGCCATGTGCGGGATATAAGGTGAAGATAAAAAAGTCATTGGTAGCTTATTAATTAGAGATATTGTTTCAGGTGTCCTCCGTCAGCCTAATTTATTCGGAACAGGACAGGATACTTAGCGAAGTGCTGATGTATGTATAATAAATATATACTATATTTTATTTATCTATATGTAGCTCTTTTATGGTTCCGTACACAAAATGAAAAACGGGGCCCTCTTCTAAGACTTCGTTATTTGTCTGTCTGTCCCTCTGTCATCAGACCGTATCTCATGAATCGTAATAGTTAGACAGTTAATGTATATCTGTTGCCGCTATAACAACAAATACTAAAAAGCAGAATAAAGAAATATTTATCCCCATAAA
>DWAP01003044.1:0-12551 GCA_018230625.1 Heliconius eleuchia
TGGGGAACGGAGTGTCTTAACACTAAGTTCCCTCTGCCTACCCTGCTATGTGCGGGATGCAGCGTAAAGCTGATTTTTTTAATGTTATTTAAGAGTCGTGTTGAGTTTTAAAAATATAAAAAGAAAATACACAAATTTAAGTTTTCAAATCTAGATACACAACACTTTTTATACATTTTAAATATCAATATATAAGCAAATCAACTTTCAATTCCAGCTTACAACTCAAATAGATACACAGGAGGCGTACAGAGTACAACAAGCACGTACAAAGTGGACTATTCTCAACCCCACTCGTACGACAAGCCGGTGTACAACCGATACCAAACCCACAGCTATATGGACACAAACTTCTACAATCGACGATCTAGAGCGTCGCGCGTTAGAAGAATGACATCAGAATACCCCCCTTTCCCATGGTATAAAGTGAAAGAATTGGCACGAGCATTGCATTGGATCAATTAATTGGAAATTAATGTTATTGTTACAGAAAAGTAGGTTGGTTTCAAGATGGCTGCGTCGCCTCGTTGAATCCAACGGACACTTTAAAAACGATATATTTAATTTTCGAAACGCTTTTTAGCTTCCTTTAACCAGTTACGTGATTAAGTCTGATTTTTTTTCATTATATGTTTTTTTTTTGTAATTCTCAATGTGAAAACGTAATAATAATATGTAGAATACTCAAACGTGCATTTAGTAGGCGGTAATATTTACGTACCTTTTATCGACAATGTTTATTTCTTAGTTATAATGATCTATAAAATAGTATTATTGATGGTTTTTTTTAAGTGATTATGTTATATTGCCAGAGGGAAAGCCATAGATGGTAAGGAAGAATAAAGGTAACGCCAGTACGTGGAACGAAAACACGCATTATTCGGTGAATATAATTTAAGTAACATTTAAAGGTACCTACACTAAATTATGTGATACGAGCTCAGAGATTTTTTTTTTGTGTATTAGAGTGCATTTATAGCTATATAAGTTTAGTGAATAATAAATATTTATATCAAACCATATAATAGACAAATCGCTTTGTAAATAGTAGTATTAATTACAATATTTGTAACTATAAAATGAATAAAATAAAATTATTCGAAATTTTGTGAGTTTTTATTTTGTTGTTTTTATCTTGTTCAAAACATAACTTAGTGTCAGTTATTATTAGTTTTAATGTGAAAATATTTAAAAACATTTTTATAGTTAAAATTGATAATATTTGCCTATTAAAAAATATTTTTTGAATACTGACATAAATACAGAATTTACAATGAATATTATATGTTTAATATTTGTAATATATATTTAAAAATGTTAATAGACAGACACACACAAAAAGTATGCATGTAAGGTTCAAAAATATGTGAAAAAGAAAGTGAAGTAAATATAAACATTATCCATAATTTACATAAGAAGTCAGTCGACCGGACGTGAATTCGATTCCCACTTAAGATATGAAATATTTAATATATTCATTTCTTGGCTCTGGTGTCTCTCAACTCAACATGTAGAATCTGGATGCAGAATTCCATCCAGATTCGGCGGTAAGTAGAAAACGGAGTGTCTTAAAGTCTTAATACTAGACATCTTCTGCTTACTTTGCTACATGCGGGACACAGCGTGATGCTGAAAAAAAAAACTTACCTAACACTCTCTGGTCGACCACAACGTCGCAGGAGTACATCGCCGCCATTAATCTTTGTGGTCGCGCTTGGAATGCTTTTCTACATCCTTCCTTCACTGCTGACATTATTTGACCTGTTGTTATTTAAAAAAAATTAATATTGTTATTATATTTATAATAAAAAAAATATCTTTATCAATGTGTAAAATTATAAAAGCTTCACATTTCTCTTGAAGTGCAAGAGTATCAATGACATTAAAAAATCATAAGCTTTCAAAGAAGAAATAAAAATTTAAAGAAAATTAAAAATTAAAGACATTTTAGAGAGTCTTGTTCTACAAGAAAATTAAAAATTAAAGAAAATTTTAGAGAGTCTTGTTCTAAAAGTAAAAATATATCTTGGTTTGTTTTAGTATATACCTAATAATATAACTCATTAGCTTTATTGGCAGCATTCCTATTAGAAAATAATCTATTAAAGTATATAACGCTAGTTCAAAACAAACTTATTTAGAAATAAGAAAATGTGTTTTTTTTTAAATTCGTCACTTTATAACTAAATAAAATAAGATTGCAACATACAACTATACCTGAAAAAGGTCCAAAAGCATACGTATCATCTTCACTCTTGTCCAACGACCATTCTTCTACACAAAAAGCGACACCCATCATAGGTTCATCACACAAAGGGCCAGCCAACGACGCCAATTGGAAACCATTAACAAAACTACTCTCGTATTCGTATCTAGGATCTTCTTTCAATACTTGTTCGTGATATAAAAACTTGGTACTATAATCCTGGGTTTGGTTTAGCAGCAAATTTGGGCCACAATTCCTAGGACCTACAGCCCATATTTGCTTGACCACGTCCTTCCATTCACTATCTAATTTCGAGCATATATTTTCTAACTCTTGTTTAAAACTATCAATCAGTTTCAACATTCTGTCGGATAACTGGTGTTTTTGATGATTTACGGACATTTCGTCGAATTTCTTTTCTAAATTATCATTTTTGGACATTCCTTGTAATGTTTTTATGTGTTGCGATATAGCTTTGAGTAAATCAGTTGAACGATCCAATAGTTCGGTTATTTTGTTAGGGAGTGGTTTAGCTCTTATTTTTATTCTACTTTGTTTATTATTAGTGTATATTGTTATTAATGGGTCTGTTTCGGTGTCGCCTTTGTCAATGTTTTGCGAGTCAATTTCTTCGTTAGCCATATCTATTTTAGGTGGATCGACTATAGTTTCTCTGAACGGTACTATTGGCTCCGATACTGATATTGGTATTTTTGCGTACATGTTTCTAAAATTTACATTAACGTTATGAATGAGCATTTTACAAAAATGGAGTTATATATATAGTGTGATTGATTTATTATAATAGAGACCAGTTGTGGCGCAGGGGCACAAATTATGACTGTAAAACCGACTGGTGGTGGGTTCGATCCCCACTCGAAGATATGTAATATTTACTTAAATTTAAATTTCCATTTCTTCGCTCTAGTCTCGAGGACCAGCCCGGTTGAGTTCTGCCACTCAAAACGCAATGCCTCCAAAATTCGGAAGAAAGTGGGGAACGGAGTGTCTTAACACTAGGTTCTCTCTGCCTAGCCTGCTGCATGCAGGATACAACGTGAAGCTAATTTATTATAATAATGAACATATTATGTATAATATGTTATTTGATCCTATACAAATCACATTATTTGCTGCACTGTAGAGCCTAACATCGTATACTTTTATCCAAACTATTAAATTTAACCACTATATCAAGTGAAATTGAATTTCTAAGGAACACAACTAAGATATTTATTATAAATTAGTTTCTAAACATCCACGATTTAAAAAAATTAAATATAATTATTTAAATTACATAGTTTTTCGTATAAATTAGTATATATACTTACTTAAGATCTTCTAAGCATCTTTGTAAGTGAACTTCGCCGGCCGTAACTAAAACGTGTTCGCCCGTCTCTTGTAGTAACACTTGGACGCACGAGTCCGATTGGTTTAGAAGTCGTAGGCCTAGCAACATTTTGAGAGAATATAACAATAAAACGAGGAAATCATATTTATTTCCTATACAATCTTTAAAAATTATTGTGCAAGGTCATTTAAACAAAAATGTAATGTTTTTTAAGAATATTGTGTGTTATATGGAGAGACTTGAGTTACTAATAATATACTAAAACTGTGTACCATTATCAATAATAGTATTTTATTTTTCATATAATATAAAAATTTGCTCACCCTTAACCAACTGCGGCAACTGAGAAGGGTATGTAGGCTCTATAGCAACTCTTAATATAGGGACTGCTGCAAATTGAATTTCACTGAATGCAGGGCACGCTATAGTACTGCTTAGTGTAGCTGTCTTTAGAATGTGATCTTCTAAACCACCTATGCCTAGAAAATAATATAAAAAAATTGATAAAATTTAATTTTAATACTTTGATTTCCTTATGTTGATGACAAGGCAAAGCGCGGCGTGTGTTCAGCCACTCAACACGCAACGCCTTGAAAATTCGGCTTAAAGTGAGTAAAGGAGTGACTTAATATTAGGTTTCCTTTGCCTACTGTATGCTGTATACGTGATACAACGTGAAGCCAAAAAAAAATATTTAATATATAAAAAAAAAAATTAATAAAAAATACCTATAATGTTACCAGCAACAGCTTCATTAATTTCTTCTAGTTCTCTGCCCATTAATATGTATAAAGATTTTATCCTGAAATATAAACAAAATATAAATCTTTTGACTATTTTCAAAGTTCTATTAACACTGCCAAGAATTATCATTTATTAACAATTCAAAACAATAATTAAATTGTTATTTATACATTAAGGAAAAGAAACAATATTTTCATCATAATTTGCTGAGAACATATTGCTTAAGTGGCTAGATTGGGTGGTCTTCAGTATGCGTGGATTCAAATCCCACTTTCACTGCAAATTCAAATCCTTAAGTTTCTTATTTTCATATATCTATTTCGTTATAAATCCGTCTAATTACAAAATAAATAGTCAACTTACTCTATACAAGTAATATGTTCATCACTTTGCAAATCCTTCAATTTCTTATTAGGATCTATTTGGAAGTCTTTGTTTAGTAACATTTGTGACGGATCATGTTTAGGGCCGAGTACATATAACTTATCACCTTTCTTCACTTTACCGCTAAATATTCTAGCAAATGCTATAAATGCTGTAGGATTCTCTTCTTCTTTCTCTTTCTCATCTATTGTACATTTTTCTTCATTATTATCATTTACTTGATTTTCTTTGCTCATAGGAATCGCTTCTAAGTTGGCGTTATTTAATTTCAATTCACGCATTTGTTTCGCTTTCTCACGCCTCAACGCCATTTCTTCTGGCGTTAGAACTTTAGGCTTATTTTCTGGTAACACACTTTTATCAACACTAAACATTTTTGATATAAATATAATCACAGGTCTGTCATCACTATGACAGGCTAGGAAATCGTTTTTTAGTATTTTCGTATCTTCGTGATACGAATCGAAATCTCTTATGCGAGAACACATTAGTTTTTCAACTTTTTCGGATAAAATTTCCTTAGGAGAAGGAAGTTTTTCACATACCATGTCCAAAACCGTATGAGATAGAGGCAGCCATTGCATCATTAAAGATTGCAATTGAATTCTTGTATCAGTATGCCTCAAGTCTCTTGCTGTTAATTTAATACCAAGCTTTTCGCAAATAACTGGTACTTTTTCTTTATCATTCCTTATAACTACAGTTTCATATATATTCCATAAATTATCAAAAATAACTTGAACAAATAGCGGTTTTTTTGCTTTCTCTTGGGCACCTTTCATGAAACGTTTTGTTTTGGGATTTAAATAAAAATCACCCCAAAGTACTTTCCTTAATAATTCTTCTTTGACACCTGCAAATTAAAAAGTATTATATATTCTGAGTATTTTATCAATTGCAATTAAGAAAGCTGTGGATTATCTGCTGATAGCAGAAAAAAATTGAAATGTACAGTAGTTCTTCTTTCATGATGAAGATGTCAATGCTTACCATAAATTTAAAACAATCATGAATTATAAATAATAACTGAATTTATTCTCTGCCAGACAATATAACAGAAATAATTAATTTTTTCAATAGTATTTCTTACCAAGTTTATCAGAAAACAATTTGGCAAATGTATGAATAGTGAAGCCCCAACCATCTATTGCACTCGCAAATACCACATTTCCTTGTTCTGGTGAAAAATATAAGTTGGAATCATCAGCATCTTCAAGGGCTGAAGTCCAATCGTAAAAATTATTATCTTCTTTTGGTTTTGGCATCAGTTTTTGCTGTAATCGTAAAGTAAATAAATGGAATTAGATAAAGTAATTGTTTTTTAGCTTCTTGCTCAGTCTAGCAGGGTAGGCAGAGGGAACCTAGTGTTAAGACATGCTGTAGCCTACTTTCGTTAAAACTTTCAAGTATTATTGCCGAACTCAACACCGCACTGTCTTGTTACTAGAGAAACAATATACAAATAATCAAAAGACACAATGGCCCCATTTTTTTCAGTTAGATGTTTCTCTTAATAGAAATAACAATCATATATATTACTTTCATTTATTATCTATAAAATTATAAATAACGTAAATAGTATTTTAAATGAACTAAATAAAAACAACTTAAATGTTACAATAAGAATGAATAAGAATTTATAATAACATATTTTGCAATCTCACCTGTTTATCTATTAAATTTTCTTCATTTTCTAAAACTTCTGATGCAAACAGTTCACCCATTACAGCATTGATTTGTTCTAATACTTGTGTAATATGAACATATGCATCTAATGCTGTCATTTTCAATTCTACTATCAGCCTATCAATTTTGTTTAAAACAAGCACTGCTCGAATATTTTCTGAATATACCTGTTTTAGTGCTAGTCTTGTTTGTGGACAAACACCTTCTACTACATCAACCTGAAATAAGCATAATATTCTATAATTTATGTTATAATAAAAAGAAGCAATTTTACTTACCACATAGCAAGATAGATAGACGGAAAATCATTAGAATAACATCTAATTTATCCTAGTAATTTTCGTCAATCTAAACACTTTCTCTACCAAAGCAGTGAAAGGAAAATAATTTAAATATATACTTATAATTTCTTGAGTAGAGTTTAGACCAGCCTTGCCAGATTTTCTCTAGGTGAAAAGTAGGATTTAAACATTTCATTTAAGTAAGTAAAAATTCTTTCATCAAGAGCAGGACAAAAAAATTAGAAGAATTTAATTTATTTTTTTTTCATTTATTTGAGTTTTCAATGGTGATAAATTTTAATAAAAAAATATTTTTTAATAGACAAATATCACAATTTTTAACAATATATATTTTTTGGTTTACCATATGTAGGGCTACAGCAGATAAGTCTTCAGGATAATTATACATAACTATATAAAAAAATATTTATTACAAAAGCGGGACAATGCTTATCCTGATCGGAACATTTAATTTTTAAGCTAATATCAGAGCATCGTGCCAAAACCAAGACATCTGGCAATGCTGGTTTGAACCCATAATCATTGTATTAAAATAGTTAATACTTTTTGAACATAAATAGATAAATTTATTTCCTAAAATACTAATTTTCATACCTATGAAAATGTGATAAGCCAATTAAAATATGTTTTTTACTTTGTATAATTGATTTTGTTGAAATTTTATTCCATAATTTATAAAAAGATACTATACTACTTTAGTTTAACAACAATTGGATTACACAATATTATTCAGGCATCGAATATGAGGATGCTAGAACATGTCTATTTATACTTACAACAACAATAGCACCATCACATAATCTTACAGCAGTGGACACTTCACTTGAAAAATCAATATGTCCTGGAGAGTCAATTAGATTTACAAGGTATTCTTCTTTATTTAAGGCATGATACAGAGCTATACTGCTACTTTTCATAGTGATACCCCTTTCCTGTTCATCTGGTCTGCTATCCATATAACGCAGTTTACCAGACATCCTCTGAGATATAATGCCATTGCTAGATATTAAAGAATCTGCTAAAGTGGTCTTTCCATGATCCACGTGGGCCACAATGCAAATATTTCGTATTTTTGTAGGATTGTTTTGAAGCTCCCATAGTTTTAAGGAATCTACGAGCCTCATTTTTAATTATGTACAATATTGGCCAATTACACTTTCTTTAACAATAAATAGATCTATAATTGAAAAAAAAGATAGGACTTTGTTGCTTATAAGAGAAATAACAAGGATAAATTGCACAATGTGAGTGAAATCAGAATGTTGTTGACATTGTTGACAAATGACATTGACAATGTCATTGTGACAGTAATATGAATCTTACGTTTAGAAATTATTTTTTAAATAAAATTTACATGAATTTTAGTTCGAAAAAAATGAAAAAGAATATGAATATTAAGCATAATTAATTATCTTTGATAATATCAAAAATTAATAAGTTTGTAGAACCATATGGAACTAATTGGATTTAATTGAGATTGTCTAATTTAATTGATATCTATTACTTACTAGGTTGATCTAGTAGCTAGTGCCATTTCTCGTAATAATTAAAGGCATGTCTAATATTTTTAAAAGTTCACCCTAAATATATTTTTTCAGCTTCACGCTGTATCGCGCATACAGTTAACACATAGAACCTAGTGTTAAGACACTTCCACACTTTCCGCTAAATTCTGGAGGCATTACATGTTGAGTGGCAGAACTCAATGCCGCGTTTTGCCTTGGCACTAGAGCGAAGAAATGAAAATAAAATTAAATATTTCACTTTTTCGAGTGGAGATCGAACCCACAACCAGTCGGATTTACAGTCACACTTTCTGTCCTCGTACCACGACTGACCTCATAATGCATGAAATATTATATTCATCCTAAATATGATACTCGTATTTATTTTGAATACTATTTTGTTTAATTTGCATTTTGTATTTCCGTTTAAACATTTGCTTAAACAGAAACAAAAGATGAGTAGTCTATTTAATATGAAGAAAATAATACACAATCCAATCCGTCCAATAATCTTTATTACATCTAAATGCAAAAATATAATCGAATTAGCTACCATATAAACACATCAATGCTTACAAATTTTACATTAAATAATTTAAAACAAATCAATTTACCTATATCTTAAGAACGAAAAAAAAAAGTTAATATTCGTAAACAAGAGATTTATGCATAGATTAACCAGGCTGACATGTTCGAAGTAATTTACAGTTTCATGCATGGGTGAAGCTTTTATTTGGGGGTTCCTAAATCCGTCCGCATTGCGGCTTATACCTGTCCGCCTGTTGTGCTTGATGTCAATAACTCATCGTAGCTGAATGAGATGAATTAAGTTATAAAAAATAGCATTTAATTATATTTATTTTATGTACCTACTATGTTTTTGACGTTGTAGGTGTGAAAAATAACTTTTTAAGTATAATTAAATATTAAATCTATGTATAAAAATCGATTGATGTAATAATAGAAACACTAGTGTTCAAATATTGACGATAATAATATTATGCACTTTCATATAGGAATTCTTTCATATAAGTTTATAGATCAAACAAAATCTCAAAAATATTTGCATCTAGTTGAACTTATTAAGCAGTGGTTAAATTTATCGAGGAGCCACAAAACATATCTCAATAGATTTAGAATCTTGTGTATATTTTATTTAATCTATATTAACTTATATTATTAAACAAATGAGGTACATAAGACTAGTCAACAGACATAACGACTTAATAATATTAATAAAAAAAGCAACAGATGAGCAAGTACTATTCAATAACAATCACAGTTGATTACATGATGCAATCCAGTCATATAATTTGATAGAAACTAGTAAATAAACTTCCTATATAGGGAACAGGTAAGCAAACAAACGCCGTAGGGGATAATTGGAATGTAGCGCCAATAACATCGCTCACACCACTGGCTGAGACAAAACGTAAGAGTGACTTTGGTAACTTGTAATTGAATTTCTAAGGATTCCAAATTAACTTTTCTAGAAATTTCTTGTACAAATAAAATAATATTAGAACTATTAACGTTTATTTTCTATCATGTTTTCTTTTGTTGAGAAATAATAAAGATAGTAATAGTTTTTGTTGATCCTCAAAAAGTGTCTTGATGATCGTTTAATAAACTAGGTTATCTATACTGTTTTGTTCTTTTGGGGTTTTATTTGTTTTTGCACGCGAAAATTAAATACAACATTTAATAGGAAAATGTTTGGTCATTTCATAAAGCTGTTTGCGATTCCGCAATTCCGAGAGACAATGGCCAAAATGCTACTTCACAATCTATTCTATCTTCGACTCAAAGTCCTATTAAAATCGATGCAGCTAACTTTTCCAGAGATTATTCCGGACAAACAAAAGACAGACAAACATTCATATCATATCCCACACAGACATTATATTTATATGTACATATAAGGTGTCTTGGGCAAAGAACATCGAGACAAAATTACCGTCAATGCTTATCTATTGGGTTAGGACCTATATTGAATTGATAATTCAGTGTTAATATGAGCTCGAGTGGTTCTAATTATTATTATTTATAGTTATTTAATGAAATGGAAAAATATTATTAATAAATAGTACATTACTAACAAAGCTTTTGTTACTTCAAATATAATAGTGTTGGTATGTTATAGAATATTAACTGTAACTTTACTGTAAGTAACTATTCTTGAGGGATTGACGAGTTTACGAACCGTAAACTACTAATAGATATCAATAATAAATTTTAAACTCACCTTCGTAAACACCACAGAGTGCTAACGAAATAACTTTAGGCACCCACCCACAAGTGACATTTTGTTATAATTGATTGTATTTATAATGAAATTTTGTCAATTTTTTGCTGTCATGTCCTCGTGATCGATTGTTAGTTGAAGCAAATTAGTATGTAACGAGGTATAGGTTTTCAATTAATCTTAGCTCATTTTATTTGTGAAGGAGTATTGTGTGCGAACTGTACACGCGGCGGTTCAGGGTTCGATTTCCACTTGGGAGAATTAAATATTTACTACTTCTTCACTTTGATTAAAGATCTGCAAACCCTGTAAACATAAATAAAAAAAGATACATTAAGTATATGATTTTATTATATTAAATCATTAAATTATTAAATTTAAAAAGTCATTTTTCAATATTTTCTTTTAACGCAGAAACCTTTAGTAAAAAGGTCTGAACTTATGGTCGGCGAAATAATTTGCAAAAGTGGCCCAAATAAAGTTACATTTTTTTATCAGCTAGCTTCACGCTGTATTCCGGACACAAGAGGGTAGGCAGAAGGAACTTAGTGTTAAAATACTCCGTTCCCTACGTTCCGCCAAAATATGGATAGCGTGTTGAGTGTCAGAACTCAACGCCACGCTTTGCCTCGACACCAGAGAGAAGAAATGGAATAATTATACAAATATAAATTTAGATAAATATTTAATTTCGATCGTGGGATCGATCCCACGCGTACGTAAACGCGACTAGTTAGTCACGTTTACAGTCACACTTTGTGCCTCTGCGCCACGATTGGCCTCAATGGCCTAAAATTACATTATTGTTAAATATATTTTTTTATTTTCGTGTTCATTAGCATTCAGAGATCTTATAATATATTAATCATTAAAAGGTGACGATCCTGCTATTTATTCAGTTTTTTAATGAATACGGTCTGTCTATTCAGACATCGCGAACTCTTTTCCTTATAAAATTCATATTTTATAATAATATAATGTTATTTCTGACGCTCGTGGAAAATGAAATATAGTAATTAAAAAGAGAGTGTTTCTGCAAATTTAAAATATGTACCTATATCATTTATGGGAATAAAGTGAAGGTTCGACGAAGTGCAGCGTTGGGTTCCGTTGCGAAACAATGTGATGATTTGGAACAAGATTAACGTTAATTATTACATTCCGTATCAAAAACCAAAAAATTAAACTAAAGTATTCTTGTTAGAAAAAATCTATTTTAGTTAGAAAGATTAAATATGTAAATAAAAGAAATAAATATACCAGCTTCGTGCTCTAGTGGGGATCGAACTACAATCGCTTTAAAGTTACAGTCACCTTGTAACCCTGCACCACGACGGCTTCAAAATATGTACATCATATATTTTCAATTATGCAATTTTGATGCTGAAAAATGTGATAAATCTTTTGTATCGCTGATCCGCAACAGCGATAAAAGTTCTACAAATCCCTATCAATTATATTATAAGACTCGCGGTCACCGCGCGGTTTCGCCTGCTTTGTACTAAAAATTTAATTTAATAAACGAATATTTAATTGTGTTTTCGAAACAACTATATGCACTTTAAAATGGCTTTATATGGCTTTATCAATATGTACCTATTTTACTACCAATAAAATTCGAAATGTTTACCAAAATGGTCACCAAAATATTTTTCTTCAATATTAGTAAATAAATCCAATTTTTCTTTACATTGAGTGCCAAAAAAAATATATAGATAGGATAGGATAGGATAGTCACGCGAGGCTTTTGCCTCAGTGCCAGAGTGAAGAAATGAAAATATTAACAAATAAAAAGTCATGCCCCTGTACGGTGATCAAACCCACAACCGTCGCGTTACAGTCACACCCTTGTGTCCTTGCGCCACGATGGGCTTAATATTGCTGTAAAATAAAAACATCAAAGCCAAAATGAACGTTTGTTAATGAACGTTTTGTTGTCATTTCAAGTTATTGAATTAACAAGACCAACAAATGAACAATTTGTTTATTTTGGATGACATCAAACTGATTTGGAGTAATGTTTTTGATAGTTATATAAATTTTTGAGGCCAGTCGTGTGTGTAACGTGTTTACAGTGTGACTGTAAAATCGACTGGTTGTGAGTTCGATCCCCACTCGAGGAGATGAA
>DWAP01003045.1:0-12547 GCA_018230625.1 Heliconius eleuchia
GTTCTGCCACTCAGCACGCAATGCCTCCAGAATTCGGCAGAAAGTGGGGAACGGAAGTGTCTTAACACTAGGTTCCCTCTGCCTACCCTGCTGTATGCGGAATACAGCGTGAAGCTGATTTTTTAAGCAATTTTCCGACCACTTCCAATATTGGCCCAGGCTGATATTTTGCACATGACAGATGACAATGCAATGCTATGGTGATAGTGAGCTGATGAAAGGTGGTTAGAGACCACATAATGAAGACACCGTGTTTCTATTGAAATTGCGCTCATTTATGTCTTGAGCAGTACTTTCAGCATACATTGTAACTAGAGTCTGATATTTTCTTAAACTTTTTAGTTAGTTTCAATAAAAGCTACCAAATTTAATTTTTTACAAACTTTTATATATTATTTGTCACATTTTGGCGCTGACTTATAAACTGTGTGAGGAGTGAGTTAGTAGCTTTCCTATTTTCCACATTTTGACTTAGCATATTTGTGTCCATACTTATTTCCCTTTTCTTAATTCCTCTTTCTGTAATTTATTGGAAAACGAAGAACTAAGTATATTATCTCTCATTAAATAACCATATGTGAGTCATTTTTCAATAGCAATCGCATTTTAAAAACAATTTAAATCATCAACAGCTGGCGTAATGGGCGAGTGTCAAACAAGCGCACCAGTAATGTTAAGGACTTACTGGCTAACAGCAATAAATCCCAATCACATTGATAGCTACACTAAACGAATTAATGGATCCTACTGTACAACGCAACGCAACACGCGAAATATATATAGCGCTTACGGTAGGGGCAAATATGTAAACTTTGGTTCAAGTATACTATAAACGCGGTTGTATAGTGGAAAGAAATTCAAGGTGTATTGGTTCCGGGTTCAAATTCCACTTCGTATTATGTTTGACTTAGGACATCTATAAATGCTTTCCCGTCAAAAGTGAAACGATATCACTATTTATTGCTAAAAAGCATGAATAACCTGGAAAGAGATTATTATAGCGGCACTGGGCACTGGTATCTCTTTCCAAAATACGAAAAGATCCGTAGAGTTAGTTAAGACTTTGCGAGTATATTAATATTAATGTGCAGAAAGAGTTCACATGAACTTGCCCAATTCTGGGTGGCGGAGAAAAATAAGTACAAAATACAAAACTCTCTGTTGGACGGAATGTAATCTATTGTATTTAAAAGGACTCCGTTTCGCCTAAGAATTACCCGCTCATTTCTCTGGGCTCTATGGTTTATAAGTACATATGTATTTTAGCAGCCTGACATTGCAATCTTTGCATATCAGTATAAATTCGTCAACTGTCAACAATGTTCATGTCACATTTAGATCTCCTTCTCTATTATCCTACATCCTTAAATATTTAGTAACAGTTATCCTACCCTACTTATCTATTTTTTGAATATTGCTTATTTTTCTTTTAGCGATTATTTTATTTTTCTTAAGATTTTTTTTTAATATTTGAAACAGATAGACAAATTAATAAATATTTAACAAATTTTATTTTTTAATTTTATTAATACAAAAAGCCACAGTTTTTGCTATAGAATATAGTTAATATTATTAATAAACATGAATATCGTTTTAAATATTATGCATTTAATATTTTAATTAATACGTACCTATAAGATTTTTTGGAATGTCTATATTTTTTGCGAAGAATAGTTTAAGTAAATATTTTATTAATAAATTTACACATAAGTTCAAGAAATATTTTGATAAATAAATCAAGAAACAAAGTTTTATATTCGATATATTCCGCCGGAGCTTAAAATACCAAACTATAAAATATGACATATATTTTATTAAATAATTTTAAATGTAAGTTGTTAAATATTTAAATTTATAACAATTTGTACACTCATTTAAATGTATCTTACATGTAAATATTTTTTACTTAATCTATATAATGGCCAGTAACTCGTTCGTTCTATTAAGTAAGGCAATCCTGATTTATATGTTTTTGTAATTATATTATTTTATTCGTCATTTAACATATTATTTTAATATTTACTAGTTATTTTTATCACCGATTAACAGACAAATTTATAATTGCAAATCATAAAATATTTCTTATTTAAATAGGAAAGGAATCACGGAGTGTTTTAACACTTGGTTTCCTCTGCTTATCCTTTTATGTACAGGATACGGCGTGAAGCTGATATTTCCAATTAGGCAATTATAAGTACTTAAGTATTTTTAGTTACATGTCATTGTTATCATTGTCAGTTGACCTACCTTGCAAGAGAACAGAGCAGTTTGCCACGTCGCTTTGTTTTCACTGAAGAAGTAACAGCTGTGCCCCAGCCTTAGGAATTGTGGTGGACACACATATGACATCTTCGTGTGATTCTTGCCTTCTACACCTTTGCCTATAGAAAATATTACATTATTTTTAAGTACAAATAATATTAAGTTATTATGAAAACATTTTTTTAGATATTAAAAAAAATAAAATTATTATATAGTAACTTTACGCAGAGTAAGCAGAGGGAACCGTGAACCGTCTTCCGTGCCACACTTTTCGGATTTTAGAGGCATTCCGTGTTGAGTGGCAGAACTCTACGCTGCGCTTTGCCTCGTTACCAGAGAGAAGAAATAAAAATATTAAATATTTTACGAAGCCGAAACGAATTCACAATCTATGGCGTTTACATTTACGCTTGTGATCCTGCGGTGCACCACCAGTGTCTTTAACATAGTAAAGCACAACATTGTAAATTATAGTAAATTAGCTTTTTTTATCAATATAAGATTTTGGATTCAATTCTTGTAAGGAGTAGACATTTATGAACTAAAAAGGTGATAAAAAGTAAAAAAGAAGAATCAACATAAATCCAGTGTAAAAATATAAATTTGGCTTAAACGTAAAAAGCATATTTTTTTAACAATTCGGCCTTTCCTAGTAAGCCGTTAGCGTTCTTGAAATAAAACGTGACAGAATTACAAATGAAGAATACCTTTATCTCAACGATAGTAGGTTTTAAAACCAGCATACACGTCTATACTAGAAACGTAACTGACATTTAATTTAGGAACATTTTTATTCTATGTTCTCATCAAGAGTGAAGGAAGACTAAATTTATTTAAAACAATAAAAAATGAAAAAAGAAAAATTATATTTAAAAAAAGTATTAAGTTGAATAAAATATATAATAAATAATCACACTGCTTAACGCTGCGGGCTTGTAATAAGCAATTTATATGATTACATCTAATAAAGTTGGCTGTTCACGTCGCAGCTCGTGACAAACAATTACCGTACACCAATACACTTTATCGTTTGTTTATATTTTATTATCGATGAATAAAGCTACATTGATTATTCATTTTTTTTCAGATGGTGATAAAAAATATCTTGTATAGTTTTATCATATTTTAAAAAATTACAGTTTTATAATTTTCATGGGAATTCGAAACTCTGTAATTATAAAGATTGCAATTGCGCATTTAGGAAACTATTAGGATAATTTTGTCGATCAAAATATTTTTTATTTGGTCTAAAGGTCTGAAATACTTTTCCTTCTTTTACTCTTAAATTTGTTTAAGATATTTTCAAATGATGAGTTGGTATACCAAAATTGCTTAAAATAATTTATTTAAATTGAATCTTTTGTATATATAAAACGCTTTATAAGATAAAAATAAAGTATTTCAAATACACAGATATGCCATTATAAAATTCTACCGCCACTGAGAGACTGATACACAACGCTTAGTTAAACCTACTGGAGTTACTTGTAAAACATTTAATTTGGTATCTAGGTAGGTTAATTTCTACTTTTCTGATACTCTCCGTAAGGGAGCATAAAGTGAAAATTTAACGAAACACCTACAGGAACGGAAAAAAACAGGACTTTCCATAATATGCTAAGCAGTCTAAGCAAAATCGCGGGGGACAACTAGTATTTATTAAAAGCTGATTATTATAATAATAAGAAGTGGGCGAATATCACAGACAGCCAAGGTTATGTATTCAGTTGACATTTACCACGTCTTTGGGATTAGCGATAAGTTAGTTCAAGGTTTGAACTATAAACTTATATTATGAAGGCTTGCCTATCGTTTAAAATGATGTATTATATATAAGCTTTGATTTACTAGAGTTTAGCTTTAAATAAATTATTAAAAAAAATTGAGGTCGTCGTGGTACTGGTAAAATAAAAATATTATTACGAATAATAAATTGCATTTGACTGTAAACGTGGTGGCTGTGCGTTCTATTTCCACTGGGTGTAATGATTTGTTTTCATTTCGCACTAGTAACAAAGCAAAGGCGGAGATGAACTCTGCCACTCAACGTACAATGTCCCGAAATTCGCGGTAATGGAAAAAGGAGCATCCTAACACCTTGTGTTAATTGTTAGTGCCTCTCTGCTATATACGAGATTCAGCGTGAAGCCTAAAAAACAATTTCGGTGTAACGTCATCTTTTGTTAAATATCACGAATTGTTGTAAAAAATAATAATCTTAATAGAAACACTTTGCGGCTCAATTAAAAAAATAATTAAAGCCTCTGAAAATAATATTAATTTTTAAGAATGTCATTTGAATACTTACATTGAGACCAAAATACGATGAAAAGTATAGCGCCAATGGCGACTAACTTCCCCCTCCTCTCTAAAGCCTCCATTTTGAACACCGACACTTTTGACACAATTTTCAAGGAAAAAATATATAAAGTTATAAGTTATATAAATTACACTTTAGTTAAAACACTGGATGTTAGAAAAATTATTAAGTCATGTTGATATTACGTAAGATGAAGAAAATTGAAGATAAGTATAGACAGACTATTTTTGAATCGGTGGAGGGTAACCTGAAACAAATAATAAAAACATGTTAATATCATTTATATAAATACACAACGTCTTAAAATTTGGTGTAAAGTAGAACAGAGTGCCTGGAGGCTTCTTTTCTCAAAATTCTTTTAATATGTGATACTATTACATTTGTTTGCTTTGATTCATTTATTAATAAGAAATGCTTACATTTGAAATGACATAGTAACAACTGCCAAGCCCAACCCTAACAGCCTTAGGGAAGAGTCCCGTGACCTACTGTAACTTGTATAAGCTCAAAAATTAGTAATTCAGACCTAGATTCATAACCTTGAATATGTACATCATAGTTTTTCTTGTGTATTTAAAAAAAATATTTTTATATGAAATCGCTATACGACCTTTTAAATTTGTATTTATATTTTTATTTTCTACTTGGAATGATGAATTGTTTTAATTTTCCTAATCTGGCAAGACGGCAAGACAAAGCTTGGCGTTAAGTTCTGCGACTCAATACCCTTAACTCTTGAATTTGGACGTCTTTGTTTACTCTGTTAAGATAAGGCATTCCGTTCTCCATCATTCGCCGAACGTTTAAGACATTGTGTGTAAAGGTGCGAAACTTATAATTTAACGTTGCGTATTGTCTTATTACTGAGGCGAGGTAATAGAAATAGTTCACTTCTCTGATTTGGAATCTAACTGAAAACCGTGGTATTTGGAGTCAGATGCTTTGCCGCTGCTAACCGACTACCTTTCAAAACGCTTATACAAAATGACTGACATAAATATTTAATACTTTGTAAAATATTTTGTCGAATAGCAACAAGTACAAGACTTGTTGGTGAGACTACCATGGTGACATGGATAATGGTTACCAAGAATATTTAATTTGAAAGCAGTTAAACAATAATTTCCGCGCGTATTTAGGTTGGCTTAGAAAGTCCAGCCATCAGAGAAATCTAGATTTAGCCTATAAAAGTGTCTTAATGTCAAACATAAACACGATTATAGTGGCGCTTTGCTATGTTTATTGTTAGCTAAAATAGAATTATGTATTCTTTGAAACTAAGTTACAATTCATTTCCATTTTGTAGTCATTGATTGCTTCACTACAGCAGGACTAAGACACTTTTTAACCAAACGACGCCCAATTTTTAAGAGATTGCTTGTTGAGAGTCGGAAATCAACGTTGAGCTTTGTCTTTTATATTGTTACCAGACCGAGAGAATAACTATAATTCATTTCTCCGAGTGGGAGTTGAACTGAAACCACCAATACCGCCTCAATCTTATTATTAATACAGAATATAAGAAGCTCAAGATAAATAACTTTATTATAGTACATTTGTAGTACAAATAATGCTTTCATTTCAAAGAGTTTTAAGTTAATAAAAGGTTATTCAAAAAAATCTTGATCATTTTGTGACGTGTGCCTTATGTTTAAATTGCATATTTATATAGCAAAGTTATTAGATTGCTCGACTTGACGGCAGCCGGGCTTGAAATTTCAATTTCCTCCAGCCTTTGAACTCACCGTTCCCCATTCCAAGATATTCGATAACCTACTTAAAATTTTATTACTCTTGGAACTTCGTAGTCAAATTTTCTAGTTTTATTATACAAGTTTATTTTTCAAACAATACTAGAATAGAGTATGTTATGTACCTTTTTGTATGAGGCGTTTTCTAACAAATTCGATTGCAGTTTTGTGTAGTTTCTATCCATCATAATTTTCTAGAAAATAATTGTCCAATATATTTTCTTGTAAATTGCATTCCAATATTTTTTTTTAGTAAAAAACATTTATACTATAAAGTCTTCTGCCTATAGAATTCAGTTACTTTAAAACATTTATTAAGATCATATTACATATATATATTTTGTTTTTAACACATCAAAAGTAAATCTCTCACAATCGTAAATGATCTAAAATCTATTTTAAATTTAAAAATATCAAGTTTGGTCATGGTTTAGCGCCGCATTAATGATGTAGATGCGCCGCAATACGACACTTCAACCGCAGCCAGTCACGCGGACACGTTGCACGCCGTTGACGGGTGGTCGGATGACTTTTTTCTTTTCTATGATATCTTAGAACTCTAATCTTTTACTATTATTTTCTATTATAATTATAAATGGAATGAAAATAAACTTGATTGTATAGAAATATAAGAAATATTTGTGTATTATCATTATTACGGTTTTTTTGTACGATCGATGTATTTTATTTAATTACTGGTTATAGGAAATTATAAGGAACTCACAATTTGCATTATTTTATTTCAGCTTTACCTTCAGATTTTTTCAATAGAACTTACGTCAAGACCTTCCGTTCTCCGCTTTTCGCTAGAATTCGAGAAATTGCGTGCTGAATAGTGGAACAAAACAAATTAAATACAACTTATTATCAATCTCAGCTTTTAGCATATCATCGTGCAACGTACAACGTAAGATTATGAATATAATTTTATAGGCAAGGCTAGGGAGTGAAGATGCTCTTCAAACGAAATGGACGAGAGTGCTCGAACCTATAGATCAAACACTTGAGTGGTTACGGAGAGGGGCTCGTTGTCTTGCCGCGTGCAACGCTCATCCACAACAAGTAACGTATGTTAAGATGGAATTACTAAGGGATTACGCGAAAAGAAATACTTTATCTCATAAGAATATGATTTTGTACTCTTACTTTGACCATTGTTTATTGTTTATTTTACGGACGACGTAATGGATACAAGACACTAATGCCAAATTATTGAAATAATAAAAATCGAGAGAAAAATATTTTTACTACCAATACAAAATGATATATATCGGACACTGCTAAATTACTTAGTACAGTGGCGTATTGGTATTTTGAATACTTTGGATCTAATTTGATATCTGGAATTAAGATTCCAAGATTAGTCTTGACAATGGACTACCTATTGTCATGATTACATAGATACCAAGTCTATATTCTCATTAAAACTAAGGAAATATACGTAGATATCACTTTTACAGGGCAATCAATTCTAAAAATCTTCCTAACAACAAAAACAGCCTATCACAAAATATATAAAAGATAATATACATTGTTATTGTAGAGGTAAATAGATAAGCTTGTAAAACACACATCTGCTCATTCGTTTAGTGTTTCTGATACTAGTTTAGGGTTTTATAATGTTTATATATTTGTTCTAAGGTCGTGAGCTATTTATCACAGTTACATCGGTATTTTTGTTTCGTCGTTAAGCGTGATGCCCGGATACATCGGCCTTCGAGGGCTACATGTAGGATTATCGGTCTTTAAGTTGATGTCATAAACTTAAAATACCACGTAATATTTAACGGCTTACGCTATTGAATATGAATAAAGTAATCTGAGAAACATCAATTGTATTCAGTTAATTTTCTAAGAACAAATGTACGAATTTCATTATTATGCGTGAGATGCTACAATCACAAGGTAAAACCCTGCTAAATTGTTGGTAAATCGTCATTTCTTGATTTACATGTTTGCCTTTCAATGGAAATTCAAAAGAAAAGATTCAATAAATATTAATGTCAAAGAAAATTGGAATTAAAGGATAGACAAAAGGAATCCAATAATATGTCAATACGCTCTTCATTATCCGCCCATTGTACCTAGGGGTAGTGGAACGTCGCACTTTATTCAATCAGACCAGGACACATATTATATTAAACTTATATTGACTATCGCATTATCCTGAAGCTTAGACCATAGAATAAAAGTTAGTAAATTATAATAATTATCAACGTCTGGTCAATCTATTTATTTTGCTAGAAACACCTGAGAGTTACAGTACGCATACTACACACAAAAGTAAAAATGTGTTATGTATAAGTCTAACTATATATTTTTAAATCAATGTTTGGATATTTCTAAGTAAATATATAAAAATGAATACTATACAATATAATTTAATCATCGAATCGATATCCTACCACATATTACTGTGGTAGTGTTTGAAATACACAAGAGGCGATGGCGTAGAAAAATTACATCAAGTCCCTTAAATATCGCTTGTTTTTTAATACTAGCAATAAGAAATCGAACGAATAACGTTTTAATTGGCATTGCAGTAGATATAGAATAGATAAGTATAGAAGTCTATCAGTCAATAGTAGTCTTGTCAGTCACAGTAGTAAACAGAAGCAAATTAGAAATTCTTGAATAATCAGAAATACTTACATCTGAGGGATTGCAATTTATTATCATTGGAACGTGTCCCAATAAAATCATAACGTAATAACGATAGTTATCATAAAATTCATTTGAAATAATATTATAAATATACTAGAAATGCTTGGACTGCCATACCACAACAACTACTGATTCGATTTTGATAAAACTTGGACTGGACTATATTTGGACTAAGATATATTTAGATAGTATAACTGGAAATCCTTTTTAGCGTAGGCAAAGGTTAAGACCGTTAAGACCCCTTCTCCACTTTCCGCACAATTTTCGAAACATTGTGTATTGAGTGGCAAAATGTAAAGCGCTCGCTCTAGGTAAGGAATTGAATATAATTCCCTCCTCCAAGCAATCGAACCCTCTCGCTTACAATCTGACGCTGTGTCGCTGCGCCACGACGGTTTCAAATTTAGTACCTACATATATCTAATATAAGATTATTTATAATAAAGGCATCGTACGTCACTGCCCAGCGCGGATACACTGATGTTCATTTAACAGATTATTTTTGTAACTCATTATTAGATCATATCTCGAATACATTTATTATAATCTGCTGGGTAATAGAAGGTTGATTGAGATGACGTCTGAATTCCTTTACATTAAAAAAATATATTTATAGATACTTTTATATATTTGTATGTATACGTATGTATGGTTAGTTAGTCCTTGATTAGTTCTTAGATTTTAATATTTTGTATTATTTAAAACATATTATGTGTGTATTATTGAGTTATCTTTTTCAATCTTGTTTACAAAAAATATAAATATAGCAATAAGTTGATAAAATGTAGTGTTTAAACATAATTAGTACGACAATAACTGTTATTTGCTATTTCGTCATTCATTATCTATTTTGTACAATTACTTAAGAATATTTTCAATTAGTTTTATGTAGAGAAGAATTTTCTTTGTTATTCATGGATGCACCATGTGAGTGCCGTGACCCTAGCGTTGCAGGAAGTGAGGCTATGAACAGTGACTGTAACTTGCGGTCCTAGTGTAGGTTTAAACTGCACATATTAATACCCGTCTCCACCTTCGAGTCCCTTTCTCCACCTAACGATACATATGCATAAAAATTAGAGAATTATATATAACTAATAAAGCTATTACAATAAATCAAAATTAAGACATTACTTACACAATAGACTAAAACAAACATCCACAAAACACAGCATCAATATGGAATGGACAATAAATCAAGTTGACACAAAATGACAAATCGCCAAAAACATCCCACTCGAATTGGTATCGCTTTCACCTCGGGCGGTCGTTAAAAAACAACGGATGCGCATACTTTGGAAAATGCAAGCCTCAGAACGTGAGATAAATTGGACTGTTAAGATCTCACTGAGAATGTATTGTATGTAGGTTTATATGTATGTAGGTACTTACTTAAAATTTAAACGAAAAAAGGCTATGTTGTATCCTGCTAAATTCGGGTTGAAGCAAGGCATGACGATTTTAATTTAGTGTTTTTTTTTCATTTTCACGTTCAATTCCGCATATGGCAGAGAAGAAATTAGACGGGAATTATTTAATGTAGTCTAGTACACAAATTCGGAACATTGCATTGTGTTGAGTGGCGGAGCTCAACGTCGCATTTTGTGTTGAAATGAAAATAATTAACTCTTAGATTTATAATATTAATAACATTATACATTCTTTTGCTGAGTGACGAAAAAATTCTAGAAGGTTATTTTGTCGATGTGTTATGTACATATCGTACACATTTTTGTTTAATCACAAATAACTGACAGAATACTTTGATTAGCATTTATTTGAATGGTACTAATTAAAGTGAAAACGGTGTTTAATTCGAAAAAGAGTACACAATCGAAAAGGATAACGGGTTACATTGTAAGCAAAATTGCTTTCTCGGTCAATAGACTGTCCAATATGAGAAAAAATTCAAACCAATAGTTCTTGAGATTATCAATGAGACTCTATAATATTATTAAAAAGTATAGATAGACTTTAAAATAACTTAATTTATTATTACACATGAACCAACAATTGGACAATTAAATATCAAATTAACCTAAACAATGAGTGACTATAAACCGCATATCGATTCCATGAAGAAAATCAACAGACCGTTATTTTTAAGACTCAATCAAGTTCAGTCTCTTTTAGTATCGATTTTACGTTTAGTATTGGGTATTTAAATTTATAGTGCCATTTTATTTGTTAAAAATATAAAACTATAATATAAACACTATAAACACTTTATGTTTTGAGTAAGTGTGGTGTTTCTACTTAACAAGTAGTCTTTCAAATTTGAGCGGATAACGGAAAACCTAGTGTCTAACACTATGTACTCTCTGCCTACTCTGATATATAATAGACAAAACGTGAAGCTAAAAAAATATTATTAACATTTGTAATAAAAAATATTATTTATATTTGTAATAATAATAAAGAAAATATTTTAAACATTTGAATAGAATTGTCTTACCAAACATTAAATTAAATGTTTTATTAAATGCCAACTTAAATATTTAGTGTGTCACAAGCTTTAACCTCAAACAAAAAGGCTAAACGAGTGGCCGGACGCCACAGTAAGAAATTTTTCGCTCCGTGACCACCAAACGTGCGGTATTTGCATGGTGAATTTATTTGCCTTTTGTTTGCGATTGTATGTTTTCAAATTACGCTTTGATTCCGTGTAACGAGTTTGCAAGGTTTCTGGTTTTTTCTTAATATTTACTTAAAATACACGATTCTTTTTAAAATCATTGATTTGATGACCTCATTAATAGATTTTTTCATATAACTTCCATATAAACAGCTACGAGATATAGTTTTAATAGTTGTATAAATTACATATGTATGTATATACATATTATATGTTTTTTATTTAACGTTTTACATTCAAAAATGCTAATTTTAGTTCTATAAATGTGTTGTATGGTGTTGACCCCCAATACAAGTAGGTGGTTATCAGCCCTACGTAAAGCTATTGGCACGGAAGGCATTGACCAAAACATTATTAACCTACTGCACTATTTTAAAATCCATGCCTCCAATGCCTCCAGAAGTTCCTTCTGCCTACCCTGCAGTGTGCAGGATACAATATGAAGCTAAAATAAAATAATAAATAAAAAATAAATAAATATCAACAGTTATCAATTTTATACATCAACTCCATTGAAGCGTTCTATTTTCTTGTTTAGTACTGCACATCGCATGTCGCACGTACCTAATATAAGAATATCCTTTGAAAAAACACATTGGATTTCTCTTACATTATTGTAACCTCATTATTCAAGTAAAAAACTTTCATCTTATAAAATTTCATTTTAAAAGTAACCGTTGCCTTTGTAAACATAGCAGCTTTGTATTTTAGCCGACTTCAAAAGAAGAAGTCACCTTGCTAACCTTCTTAGTAACAGCTTGACTGTATACATTATATTATAAAATTCCAACCGTATACGTTGTTGATATTAAATAATCTCTATATATAATAAAACAGTATATAGAAATGCCTAAAGATATCCTTTCTACGTGTACACTGTAATAACTACATATTTACCAATTGTACATTTATCTA
>DWAP01003046.1:0-12544 GCA_018230625.1 Heliconius eleuchia
TATATATATATATATATATATATATATATATATATATATATATATATTTGTAAACTGAAGTATTATTATTATAATAATAATAGGAAAAATAAGATATGATGTAAATCTAAAAACTTTTGTTTATTAAATATATAGTTGATTTATGTAATGAAAGAAAGTTTACATTTTCATTTGAAGTGTAATACGATAAAAAGGTTCACAATATGTAATGTTGAAATTTCAGAGGACTTACAAAATAAACAGTGTGTCCGGGGAAATAGGTCGTAACTAAGAATAAGCGGAGTCAGGTTTGTAGCAACGGGAATTGGTGTTTGCATAAGATTAGATACATAAACTAAGGAGCCAAGTACTTTGGATTTCGCTGCCGTTTTGATCGCAAGTTTGCCAAGTGTTATCGGTCTAGACTTAAACCATTGTAAATTGTTGTCAAATCCGATAAGGTATTTTTTTGTGTTTGCGATAACATGGCGTGTTTTCAGATTTGTGTTGTTCCTTGGAAATATAAATATTTTATGTAATTTACTCTTAATACACTTAATAAATTAAGTCATTAATTTTAATAATATTTACCTGTTCGACATTTTCAGATAAGTCGTAAAGACTTAGGTTGTAGACTGTACTCCTGAAAATAAAATACATATGTTTATATAAATTACTCATATAAACACATTTAATATTCATTTTGCACTTGCACAACTAAGAAAATGACTAGAAAAATGACTACACTACACTACACTAGTAAGTCAGTGAATAATAAATGCTTCAATATATTACATATCCATACAGCTGCATTACTTATAAGTTATAATAGAGCAGGTGCGCAATTTATCAAACAAGAAAAACAATACCTATTATGTTTGTAATATGATAACTATATTTCTTTGAATATGTTTGAATTATTTCAGCAGTAGTACAAAAGTACACAATGAAATGGGCATTGTTATCAAACATACCTGCCGCCGACCAAAATTGAGAAGTCATCTTTATCTAAAATACGAAAATGGTTTGGTCCCGTTGAGTTTCCCGCAAACTGCTCTGTAGTATCATCACCTGTAATAATTTTAATTGGTTATATAATGTTATAGTTACTTCAATATAGAATTTATATCCTAAAGAAAATTCCAATCCAAAACGTAACATGAAAGTTAACAACTAGAACACGAACTGACAACGTTCGGAGCCGAAGATTTAACAAACCGCAAGAGCTGGTTCGAGCTTCAGTTTGCGGCCAGTTTGACCAATCGACCAGTCGTATTGAGTAGTATTTAAAATATTTTAGTTATTATTTAATTACAGTTTCATCTATATACTTTCTTATATAGACCTGTCTCATCATATATAGTATGTATGTATACCCAGGTGAAACCTGTAACTATACTTTAAAAAAATATTTAGCTCAGGAGGCAAAGGGGAACTTAATATTAAGACTCCTCTTCCCACTTTCTGCCGAATTCTGGATTCATTGCGAGTTGCGTGGCGGAACTCAACGCGGCGCTTTGTCTCGACACCCAGAACGAAGAAATCAATATATTAAATATTTTCGAACGATCGAATCGAACCCACAACCTGTCGCGTTTAAAGCTAAACGCTTGTGCCCCTACAACACGACTGTCCTCACTTCTTTGTAAAATAAAAATTTAATAGATCATTACTCTATCTATGTGTTGCAATCTTAGTCATCATGTGTCATTAAGCTTGTTAACTGAACGCTGCCAGTTAACTTCGTATTGATGATATCTGGTAAAATACTCGAGCAATTTTTGTCACTTTATGTTCATGATCTCAGTCTTCTTGTAAGACGATAATAATAAATTATTTTTAATAGACTAGCAATTATAATAGACCATTATTGTATGTTTTTTTTGTTAAAATATTTTACTTTTATTTACTGTCGATCATACGAACAATAAAGTCTTTGTATAGCGATTAAGTAACAATAAGAAAAATATTTCGCAACTCAATGTAAAATTCCCACGTGTAAATAAATGTTGGTGACAGTGATATTAGCAAATATGTAAGTACTTTTATATTTCTTTTTCACTCCAAACCAGATTCGTGGGTTCTTAGGAAAACGTTAATGTCATTAGGTACGGTTAATTTTACTTTGCGTGCCCATTCATATGTAAAAAGGATGCGGCTCATGTTGCTGTAGAGATTTTATTTTTTTAATATCAAATTATATGGGGCTATGAATATAATATGTACAAAATCCTTTGCGTGTATAGTACTACTGTGACGGTGCTTAGAATAAAATAAATGGGATACGCTTTTTAGATTGACGTTTTTATTTAGTACTGCACACTAAATAATTTCAATAAATTATCAAAGTATTTATAATACATAATCCAATTTATAGCGATAGTTATAAGCAATTGCTTAATGGAGTTTCAGTAATGAGTTACGCTAAAATTAATAGCATTAACAATAATTTGAAATTAAATGCTTATAATAAATTTTTGTAATATAATTTTGTATTATAGTTATTTTTTTATAAAAACCTCATACGGAATCTTTGAATCATGTAATATCTTTTGTGTTGAATATTATCAGGCCAGAGCCATCTAGATCATCCAGAGTCTATCTTACGGTAGATCTGGCTGAGGATTACTATAGAAGCGAGGTAAAAGTTATCAGAAGGATACAAAACTCATCTAATGGTTTTTGACGAAATAACGCCTTATAAATCAATGAACGCCAGCTGCATGGACGAAAGTGCGTGACTCAGTGTCACGTTCCGCCTGAGCCGAGCGTATAAGCGAGAGCGCGGAAATAACCTAAGCGATCCTAAGCGATCGGTTTTTGACGCAAATCCATGCATTTTTGCTTGCAATTAATCTGCATTATTTAAGTAAGAACATTTTAAATCAGTTTTTATATTTATTTTCTTATAAAGAAACTTAACAGCTTTTAATATGTGTTTTTACGCCACACATATATTGTACATTGTCACTTGAAAGGTTAAAACTATTTCTTAACGCAGGTAGTATAACTGAACTAACAATAAACCGACTATTAAGCCGCTTTTACGAGAATGGACATCTTCTTAGAACTAGATGTTGCGTACCAGTATTTTATCACCATATACATTTCTAGTTTTTACTAAATGGTTTGTACTTTTGCAAAGTATTTAGAGCATATACGGCATTAAGATGTACCAGGTATTTCCTGTGGCTTTTTATTAATAAAATCATTATTTGAAAAACATTAAATGTAAGGTATAATTAGCTCTCCATTAATAAGCTTTTAATGATTCTAGTTAGTTATAGTACTTACTATTTTATGATTTATGTAAAAATTGTAGCTTATATAGATATATATTTAATTTAAAATACGTTTACGATATAATTATCGTTGTACATACCATACTTGACATGGATCTTTGCATTAGCATCAGGCATCCAAGCGTGTGCGGTGGACGCTAGCAACACCAAGACCGCACCAGCGACGGCCATGTTGTTTAGAGTCTATACATTTTTCCAGTCGCCATTTTTAATGCCACTCCTACAACAAAATAAAAAATATATAAATAAAAAAATGATACCATCCCTATATTAATAATAAATATTCTTACTATATTAATAATAAATATTCATACTATATTAATAATAAATATTCAAATTTAGTGCACAATTATTATTATTTTTTCAATTAAATTAAATTAAATACAGGCATTCATTTGTATTTTATTAATTTAACCGACATTGATATTTTTATTTACAGGTGTACAAAATGTTATTCAAATTAATATCGCCTGGCATACAAAAAAGTGTAACACGAAAGGTAAGACTAACACATAAACTTTAAGTGTGTCAGTTTGTTCTTGAAGATAAATGAAATAATTTTCAAGAAAATAAGTCACTATCAGTGTTTTTATCGTGACCACTAAGTACTTTCCAATTTAATCGTTACTAGATAACGGAGCTTGTCGTATGTCTATCTATAGAAATGTAGATATTTAAGCATTTATCATACTACAATTTTTTGTCATTATTATGCATGTGCTCAGTAAAAACTATCAAAAGTCATCAGCTCGCACTCAAAAGAGGCAGAAAAAAGTGTCGAACAAGCGTTTTACTGCTCTTTAACGGTATGATAAAACGCTCTTCAGATTTCAGGCGTCAAAGTTCCACAATTCACATAGAGATTATTCAGTATTCAAAGCATGCGACATGAATCTGCTCGGCTAGCGATAATTCCCGCCGTAACGAGAATGAGCCATGCTGCATCCGTGCCGACTGGATTCACATTCTAGTTTTTTATATTAACTAGTGTTTTGATCGTGAGAAACTCCATCGGATGTTTAACCTGACTTGATATAAAGAAGCAGTTAATTAACCAGTTTTTCTTTACTGTCAAGATTATAAAAGGTCTATCACGTTTGTTTAAAGAGGATATATTAATTACAAGAATTTTTTATTTTTTTTTATTTTAGATCGATAAATCATTTAGATCCTGCACTGTGTGCAGGTACCTACATAATACGTATTTAATGATTAACATAATTTTATTTAATAGTATTATTTATTATGTTTTGTTAAATCAGAATAATATCAAAAAGGGTTGGTAGTTTAAATGTAACAGAAGGCGGCGGCTGTTAGCCACAGGCACAGTGCAGATGTCGCATAGAAGGATGAATCGAGGGCGTATATAATGTAATATTTCCTACCCTTTATCGGACTTACTTTTACTTCAAATAATAATTCTTTAGTAAAGTATATTTCTTGACATGAGATGATGATTTCATAAAATCATACAGTGAATAATAAGAATTATATGTAATAAGATTAAGCTTTATTATCATAATAAAAATCATTGTTATATGAGCTGGACATTTTTATGACGTTTCTAATTAAACAAAGTTAGGGAGTTATATCATTTATTTAGGACAAGGACTAGATATACATACATACATATATACATTGCCATTGTGCAATTGCTCTTAAGTAGCGGTCACTTGCCAAATTAGTATTATTACGCCGGATTTCAATTTTCAATATTATGCAATATACACGTTCAAAATCATAATATAATTTGGTTTCTGTGCTTGCATAATATTTGGTTCCTACATTCAAATTTTAAAACGACATTTCTCATATGAATAAAGGACATCTATACATGAAATAAATCTTTTCAAATATTCCAATTCCAGTTAGCGTGACTATGAATAGATAATAAAATACCTGATCTGGTAAACTTATTATGTATATACATACATATAATAAGTTTACCAGTTATTTTTTAGAAGTTAAAATAAAAGAAGGAATAAGATATTTGATCTATAAAATTAGTATAAAAAGTATTAATAAGCTGCTGGGTCGCTATTAAAATATATAGATATAATCGTGAGAGTTCTCATATTTTCATATCTCTACAGTCTCATATCGTTGGCTTCTCAACCGGATTACGTTGCGTGTAGCGTGACCAATGTAGGCCTGTAATTACGTAGATGTGGTTGACATTTGAGCCTGGGGCTGTGGTAGAGCCTCTGCATCCCTGCTATCCCACGCCATGCGGGAAGCTGTGGTTATCGTAGCCTTTTTCTTTTTTACCCGAGAATATCTATATGGGATAGCGTTTTATCGTAATTTCCTATGACCACATAATTAATTACTACTTTTGGCGGTGTCACGCCTGAAATATATAGCAAAAGTATATAAAAGAACGTGCACTGGTTAGTGGATAGCGACAAACGTGCTGAGACTCGAGAAAGGATTTAATGGAGATCATCAATCGTTTTCGTTGCATATATGTATTATTGTAGGTGTTCATCTAATTTAAGGAGTTGCTAATTTTGCAAGCTTTCAATTTGTTTATAATTTCGTATATTTTCCGATTTGTGTATCGATTGTATGGGATATCAACATAAGTATAGATCGCACCGTCGAAGTAAGTATTTTTTTTTGCAGCCCCACCTGCGTAGGTACGATGTAGGCAGAGTTAAAGTTAAAATTTCCCACGCATCGACCGATTTTCGAGACATTGCGTGTTGAAAAGTGTTGTTTGCGTTTTTGTTGTTACCGGGGTGGAGAATTATATAATTCATTCCCCCGAGTTGTAATCGAACTCATATGCATCGCGTTTACAATCAGACGTCTTGCCGATGTTCCATGGCGGCCTCGTGAGTAAGCAATCTAAATATTAAAAAGAAAATAACAAGAACTGTTAGTTTTAAACTTTAAGCAGTCATTTAATGGATACATAAATATTTTGCATTAATTACGCTGAAAAAAGAAGCATATGGTGCACCGTTTAATCATTATTCATAATTGAATCCAGCCATCCACCTTTCTCTTAATTTAATAAAATGTGCTTTAATTTTGTACCTGATAATCATGTGATCAAATAAATTTTGTAAAGAGGTAAAAATAAAAGAATATGGAGCTTAATTACTATTTAACGAAGCTGTAACTAGGAAATTCATAGTATTTCTTTAAATAGTACGTAAACTTTGAAAAAATAAGATAACAACCAAATGTTTTTAGATTTATTATACGAAATATACGAGTCTAAATCACCTTTTCTTCGTCATCTTGTAAATTGGTAAGATGCATTAAAATAAAATATGTAAATAGGAAAATTAAAAAAATGTTGTTTGAGAATATAGTATAAGAATAATTAAACATTTAACTAATTAACTGATGTAAATTTAATTGCTTATTGCTTTATGTTTTACTACCTATATAATTAATTTTAAATTACTTGTAGATGATTCATTTCTTACAATATACACACGTCAAAGTGAAATTATGAATCATTACAATACAATTCATATAATTTCTGGGTATATTAAAATTTTGTTTAATGTTAATTTAAATATTGTTCAATCACATGCTTTAAAAATAAAACAATAACTAACTAATATTTACATCTGGTTGCTTTATCAAGCATAATTTTCACTTGACTGACGTTGAAATAATGACAATTGACAATTGTAATCTTATAGCTGAGCTATATAAATATTTTAGTTGCATATTCCAGTTATAGTTAAATTTTAACTACATAAAGTTTAAATGCAATTTTTTAGATTAATAAGTTTAATAGTTGAGTATTTTTTTTGAGCTTCATGCTGTATCCCTCAGATCACAGGTTAAATAGAGAGAACCTAGTGTTAAGATACTCGGTTCCCCACCGAATTCTAGAGGCATTAGGTGTTGTGTGGCGGCATTCAATGCGCGGTAGCAGAGCGAAGAAATGAAATGATCTTTATGATTAATATATAATATCTGGTTTTTAGTGTGAATATCAATTTAAACAGAATTTTACTGAAAATAATAGAGTGAATATTTCAAGATGTAATTGACGCGACAGCGCAGTTGGGATGTATCAGACTGAGAGCGATGGCTGCTCGATGTTATCTTTCTCGAGTGAATATTTATTTTTATAATAGATAAAGTCGTTCTTCGAAACAGATAGACAAAGTGTGACGTGAAATTTCGTAATCAAGAACGGAAATTCTTTTAATAAACGCAAAGTACAGAAGTTAAATAGTTAGTAAATTGTAAGTACCAAATTGTGGGAGACAATGCTATCGGTAGTGTGCGCGTATATTAAAAAATAGCATAACGTGCCATCGAATGTTTTCTACGATTTGTGTTAGCTGTAATTACTATTTCTTCAGCTTCACGCTGTATCCCGCATGTTGCAGGGTAGGGAGAGGGCGCCTAGTGTTAAGACACTCCGCTCCCAATTTCCTTTAATAACCAATTAAGTCCTGACTAAAATACAAGTTCGATTTTTATGACTACTCAATCAGTTTTCGTTATCTTGACACAATATGACATTATACACAAGTACCCAGGATGTTGATAAAATATTCATTCATAACGTACTTAATTTACAAATTACCGCAATTGTTCTATATAATCTATAAATAAAATCTACGGAAGGAACATCTTTAATGAATCATTACGTTCGATTGTAAAATTATATGTTCTTATACTATTTACAGTCCGCTTTGTTAGATACTAGTGACCTGTCCTTAGTTTGCGTGGATTTCGTAATAGTTTCAATACTACTCAGTTATATGTATGTGCATCCTCATTATATCAAACTGTCTTGTCTTCTTTCTTTTCTAAGCTTTTCTTTTGGTGTATTACGGACCTTTGTCAGATGTTCTATCTTAATTTTTGATATATGAATGATAAATACAAAGGTGGCTTTTCATTATTTTTTATACTTTAATACGGCTACTACGAACTATGGCTCTACATTAGGTAGATCAGTCTTCAATATCAATTATAGTTTAGATCCGACTATATAGGCAAACAATAAAAAACAAATACTCAAATCCTTTAGGTCATTTCAAAAAGATAACATGTACAAAGTTACAAATAAAAATTCAAAAAATCCTAGATTAGTGATTTATTACTATTTTATGATTATTTTGTAATAATATGTTGTTTACAGATATATTTTATTTTACTGCTATACTGTTAAATATAATATGTTAATGAATGTGATTTTCTACAGGTGTTTGATGATTATATAATAGAAATCATCAAAATTATATGAAATCTTATTTTAAGAAACCGGTTAAGTGTGAATCGGACTCTTCCTCCGAGGGTTCCGTGTCAATTTCATGATTGTAGGTCAACGAGAAGCACAATTTATAAACTTAATTTCGTATGAACTATAAAATATAAATTTGTTATGTCTTTTTTCTGTGATTTTTAATATATACCTATGATCCATGTTTTGCATTATTTTTTATTTATAATGTCCCACTTCTTGTAAAATTGTAGATCCACGGTAAATACCCGAATATGGGACAAATTTCATATAAAATGTAGCAAAAAAATCTCGTTTCTTTTAACTACATCGACTTAGACGCTTAATTGTTTCTGCGTTCTAAGGGCCATTAATAATAATTAATTTCTTTAAATATTATTAAGAGTCTCCGATATAAGCACAATTGACACAACCAATATTCGTTGATTTCTGACAATACGGTTCATGTGCTTAAAACATTAATTGCTAAAAGAAGAACTCAACTCAAGTTAACAGAATTAGGTAAAATAATGATACTTTTTAGAAAACATATAAAGATTTCAAGGGATTTGAACCCGCGCCTCTTGGAAACTGTCCAAGCGCTCTGACCGTTAACTAAGCGATACGTTTTCATCAGGCTACATCGAAATTTTTATATGCTTATTTTTATTGCAAGCATTTAGCTAGAGATGGTTTTATATGTTTTCTAAAAAATATGATTCTTTCCTAAGAGTGGAATAACACTTTAAAAATGTAAAAAGTAGGTGACATATACTTACTTTGGTATAAGCTTTTGAGTTAGTTGCTTAAAATAATAATTTGTTAAGCTTTAGAGTAGAAAATGTATAACTCGGTTTTTTGGATTATAATAGTTTCTATGACAATTAACAAATCTCCATGATATAATAATTCACTTTATAGTTTTCCTTGTTTGCTTAATACTTTATACTATTATTTTAGGTTTTACGTTGCCGTATGTCGAGAATCGAGATGCTAGTAAATAAACAGTTTAGTTATAAACAATAAACAACTTAAGATTTTTTACAAAAATAAAATATTTACTTGTAATTTACTATGAGATATCTAAATATTCTGTCTTGCGCTATATGTACAAGTACATGGTTTAGATAAACAAAACAACTTTAGTACTAAATATTTATAGAGTCAAACAAGGAAATATTGCCTACGTAGCTATATGAATATAAAACAAAACGTGACCGTGCTTTTGGCTATAGTTCTGTTTACCCCGCAGCGACTCGTCTGCGTCCGGGGAGCGGACCCACCAATTGCTTTGGTGTAGGTGCCCCATGGCTTTTGAAATAATGCCGGGATATTTTATTTTCGTTTTTTTATTTCAAATACATATTTTTTTGTCAGTATTAGCTGTACGTTATGTGTTTATACACTGAGAATGACTTTAATTTTTTATTTCTCATAGATAGCTTTTATCTAATTAAGGTTGATTGTTATCAATTGATATTATTTATTATAGTAAAACTTTACAAAATTCACTCTTTCAATGGTCTTCATTTCAATATGTAAGTAAAAAAATATTTGATTGGAAAGTAAATTTTAAATATCAATAATGTTATTAATGTATATGTCCGATGAATATAGAATTATGGTGCAACTAGTCTTCATCAACAATATACGCATACATTCTTCTCTCCCCTACATTTGAAGCTTTTTGTAGTAATAAGCTGCGCTGGACTGTCTAAAATATTTATGGGTCGTTTAAAACAGACACTTACCCTGCTTGCTATAAATCCAACCAAAATAAATCCAATTTACAACCAGTGAAAGCACAGATCATCGCACCATTAAAAGTTCCACTGACACTCGTTATTCACACTTTTCTCGAATTGAACACAGTTAAAAAGGTCACTGCACACATCGATGTCACAACTCACAAGTATCGTAGCGTTGTATCTGTTGATCGAGCAACCGGTTCCTAGGCTGAAGTGTAACGTGCAGACACACTGTGCTGTGTTTACAGTCGCTGCGTCTCTACGTATCCTACGGCCGGACGTACGCCCGCGACGCACTCGGCAACGGCACTGGCGGGCCGCGGCTACAACCGCGCGAGGAGGGGGCTCTACTACACGAACTCGCCCGACAAGTTTCTCTATCTCTCTTACAACATGCGCGTGCGTCGTTGCCACGTTTACCTCTCTAAAAAGCGTTGCCAGTTTTACCATAGTTTTTGTTTTGTGTTCTCGCTTCTAAATGAGGGGCCATAAAGTAGAAATGTACTTCGTCGGATAATTTAGAGGGTAATGATAGAGTTAGGAAAACCTGAAGTGACTGTAAGTTATATTGATTAAATAAAGCAGATATGGCCAAGTACCACTTTTGTCATATGATTGTAATATACGTCGTGAGATAACTAAATCCAAGTAAAGGAAATTTGTGGTGCCAATTAAATAATATTATAACTTACTTAGCTAAACTTAACACATTTATCACATAATAGATGATTTTAGAATATGAAGCATCGAAATTAAATTCATATTTCTGTAGCCCGAAATGTAAAGATGGAAATCACTATCATGATCTCAAACTTATTAGGGGACGCGTCAGGTGCTACCACATGGGCTTATACCTGCGCCACTATTATATGAACCTTTGTCAGATTACGAAGACGACTCAACGACGCCAGATGTTTTAGGAAAGTTTGATAAAAAAAAACTGCAATTCCTTGCATCTGCCAATTTTAAAAACTATTTGAATAATATCAGTTCATTTAAATATATTTGAAGTAATGCTTACCACTACAAATCAGAGTCAGTATATAGAATCAAATTATATGTAAGATATTTTTAGATAAACAGCTAAAGAGCACATTATAAACTTATATAAGTTTCTTACTACTTACAAACACGCATGTTTTTGATCCGATTTTGTCATATAATTTGAGACATCAATAAAACGTAAAAAAATAATATTGAAAGTGATAATTTAATGAAAGAAACTAGATGGGTAGGAGAGCATAGCTTGTCTGATATAATTAACAACGATGTTCATGCGACATTCGTGCTGGTGGCTAGTAATAAGAGAATACGATTATTTTTTAAAGTTTGTGGCCGTGTAGTCTAATGACTTAAATTTCATAATGCGGTCGAACACACAGTATAATTAGGCATTAAGAAACTTCCGCGTGGAACTATATAGATGTAATATTAATATGTTATATGTAGAGCTTTTTGTGTTATTTATCAATTTTATTGTAAGACGGAAATGTTAACAGCGTATATAAAAGTGCAACGGCTAAAGGCCTTTTGAGATTTGTTCTTTGTCAAATTAATATTTAGACAGAAAAGTAAAAGGAGGTGTAATGAAGTGATTGGCAGGAAAGACAGCGATAGCAGGATAGATAATTGAAACATATGACTGTTAAATTATCAGGTCTATTACCAATATATTTTGTTTAATTATTTGTGTTTTACTAATTTACCTTATATAAACACATTCGGTAAACGTTTCATTAGGTATATCATTGATGTCTCGAAATAAGATAAATCGCAGCGTTGGGTGTAGCCAACCAACACGTCGTATCCGAAAATAGGCAGAAAGAAAAGTAGAATATCCACTTATTGACTACTGTTTACACATAACGAATACAGTCAGATGCCATTTTGAGTGTACGTATAATAACTGTATGTTGATATATGCGTATTATTATATGCTAATGCTATTTTTTTTGCTTCAACCTTATGTTGGCGTGTCTTAAACTCTCCGTTTCCATTATGTCTGTTTAGCATTTTACGCTAAATTCTAGAGGAATTGCGTATTGAGTGGCGGAACTTAACGCCGTTTTTTGTCTCTTTACCAAAACGAGGATATAATAATATAATAATTAATATTTTATATCCTCTATTGGGAATCGAACCCATAATCCGTCGCATTTACAGTCGCACGCTTGTGGTTCTGCGCCATTGCGCCTGACCTCAATTTTTATTAAAATCAGCTTCAAGCTGTATCCCGCACACTGCAGGGTAGACGGAGGGAACCTAGTGTTAAGACTCCGTTCCCCACTTTCTGCCGAATTCTGGAGGCA
>DWAP01003047.1:0-12541 GCA_018230625.1 Heliconius eleuchia
ACTTAGGTCCTAAAGACTCCTTAAGGCAAAAGTTTAAAGAAATTAATATATTGACTGTTGCATCGCTCTTATGGGAGGTACGAAAATGCGACCTAAGGTTTTAAAAATTTTCACATTAGAAATCTTAAGTGCGTTGCAAATATACATTATAGGTATATTAAAACATGAATATAATTTTAGTGTTTTAAGTAAATAATTTTGTGGTTAAAGCGGGCGAAGCCGCGAGAGGGTCGCTAGTCCTAAATATAACAGGGAAGGCAGAGAAGGAAGGAAAGAAAATATAGTGTTAAGACACTGATTTCCCCAGATCCGACACATTGAGTGTAGAGTGGCGTAGTTCAACACCGTACTTTGTCTCTATCTGAACTTTAATTTATTTTATATTTAGATATCCTCGTGTAAATGTTTTGTTTTATTTCCTCCATGGGAACCCACAACCATCGCAGTCTATAACAGTCAAACGCTATCCCACTGCGTCACTATGGTTTTCAATTTTGTCGTGGGGTCAAAATTCACTTAGATTTACATATTTAGGATAGTTAGATAAGACTCTGGATTTGTTTGATAAGATAAGAATGCTGAGTTGTGTTTCGTCGTCTAAATTACAAAAATATCACAATAAGAGCAAAAATGGATGTTGCATAATCTGTTTCACTTAATTTTGATAATAGTACTGTATGGAAATGGAAGATGAATAAAAAATAAATAAATATAAAAGCTAGCACGTAGACAAGGCCGCAGTGGCGCAGTGACACAATTTCGGACTGTACGTATTACGGTTCTATTCTTACTCGGGGAAATGAATTCATGAATACATAGACACATACTTTATAAAACATCTGCGTCGCGTATAAGTTACTTTGTCCACATAATGACGGAAGTCTAAACAATTATTGCCTTACATTTCCCATAGTTTCTTTAAAGAAAGAGCAAAAACATGGCCACCACAGAGGAAAATACGAAGACGATATGAAAACAATTACTACTAAACACAAACGTGTAGTAACCTATTGTACGATCAAGGTTGTTATCTCACTTTGTGTGATAATAGGGAAAATAAAATAATATTTTTCTTTTACATAGACAAATTTCAAAACATAGTATGTTGAGTGGCGAAACTGAACGCCGCTCTTTGTCTTAGCACAGCGTTTTAAATATCTTATATAAATATTTTAGCAAGGCATATTAAAATACAATACTTAATTTTGTATTACTAATGTAATAAAATTGCTGTATCACAATTTGGTAACTCTATACCTATAATAGGTAGTTTGGAAGCCTTTTATCAAACTATATTGTAGATAAGCAGCAAAATTAAGTAACTGTCGCGATTATTAACATTTAAAATTTTAAACACAAACAAATGGTCATTGAAATTACAGAAGTTATCTAATGAACATGATATTGATAATAAAATGCTTATGCATTATATAAAGCGAAAAATAAAAAAGCATTAAATGTTTTTTTATTATCTCCATTATCTAATATTACATTGATTAAAAAAAAATCAGCTTCACGCTTTAGCTTGTGTGGGCTGTAGCCTGCATACAACAGCGTTAGCAGAGGCAACCAAGTGTTAAGACACTATTCCCTACGTTTCGCAAATTTCTAGAGGTAATTCAAAATTTTAAACCAATTTAGCAATGGCGAAAGGGATAAATTAACATAGTAATAGAGAGAAAGTCAAAAATTAAATCATTACTGATCACTCCAGTGCTCAGAATTTGAATCTATAACATTTGCAACAATGGCCACAATTATTACTAAATACTAGTCAATAATTGTTTCAATTGGGTGTATAAGAAATCAGCAATAAAAAAGCCTTGAGTATATATAAATGTGAAATTGCAGAAAATTACAATAATGCACGCAATAATGAAGTGTATCCATAATCGTTAGCAGCAATTTAAGCAAGTGTTAACAGAATGCTTTTTTTTAAGTTAATGTAACTTAACAATTTATGTTTTAAGTTATGATTTTAGATTAATATTTTTTTTATTTCTTCTTTTAAATAAAATGTCTAAAAGCAGTTTACTAAACAAAAAAAGATTTTTTTGTTAATTTTAAATAATTCCAACAAAAAAAGATTAATTTGTTGGAATTATTTAAAATAAATCAAATTTTAAATTGGCTTCCATTGCTAATTTCAGTATAAGTTAAAGTTGTTTGATTAAGTGCTTTTAATATTAAATTAATAATGTATGGTAATAAAGTAGGCTCAGTAAACAGTCAAAGTAATGAAATGACATGATATTGTTAATGCTAAAATTATATTTTTAATAAAAAAAAAATTGTATAATAAGTACTGCAGAAGTTATTTGTTTAATAACAGTCACAAATACAAGCACCTGTACAAATTTTTATATTAGTCACTATTAATGTATAAAAAGAACTTTCAAATGAATGTATTTCAATTTACATAGCTGTATTTGAACTAGCTTATTAAAATACAAAAAAAAATTTTTTTTTTAATTTGTTATTAGTTTAAGTTACATACATAACATTCAATATTTGAAAATTGGGTAGTGGATGGAGAATGGATTGTTTTAATACTACCATGTGCAGCATGGGCAAGCAATGTTAAGCACAAAAGAATAAGTATAATTGTATTTTTAGAAGAATTATAAGATAACTTACTTGAATCCAGCTTTTTCTAAAACATCTTTAGCTGAGGAGTGTCCAAACACCACTTGCTCTCTCATCACATCAGCTGCTACCAGGAATTTGCCCTTTAAGTCGCTTTCTTTTTCAAAGAAGCCTACAACTACCACTTCATCCTTGGCAAGGAATTTTTCATAGCTAGCAACATCTACTAAGTCTTTGGAGCTTGGTCCTACTTGGGCTCTCATATATTTGACTATGCCATCTAACCAAAAAAAAAAACATTAGTGTATTTGAAGGAATATGAATTTGTGCATAATATCAACATTGCCAAATAAGAAATTAGTATTATTTTTTTAAAATTTACCCTCAAAAAGATAATTAAGTGCAATGTATCAGCATTCTCACATAACAGAATTGTCACTTACTGGATTCTCTGGGGCCGTTGTACTCTTGTGATAGTTGACCATTGCGGAAAATCTTAAGTGTAGGGTATCCAGAGACAGAGTGCTGTTCACAAGAGCTCTTTCCACCTTCCGTACAGTCTACTTTAGCTAGCGTAATTGGAGGATCATCATTTTTCAAAATGCCGGCCGCATCAGCGTATTCTGGTTTTAATCTCTTGCAATGACCACACCTATAATAGTAGAAATTGTATTACAACAAAGCAATAAGATCACAAGGGCTAAAGGTTATTCAACTCTTATAATTCTCACCATGGAGCGTAAAACATGACGAGAGCGGTTTCATGTTGAGATAACGCACTGGAGAAGTCGGCATCAGTAAGTTCAAGTACATCTTCTTCAGAGGCTTTAGATAAATAAATTAAACCTAAAAATATTAAAATTTTAAGTGATCCTAACATTTTCGAAACTTTCACTGGCGCAATAGGTACCGCTACGCGTATTTTCAACGTCCAAGTGAAGCTAGTAAGAATGAAATGTAGAGAGAGGACAAGGACCGGAAAAATACACGTATGATGCTGAATATGACATTAGCCGGCAAAGCGTTGGCCGTTTTTGATTGGATAGCTATGGATGCATTCATTAAAACATACGTTGTTATATACTCTTCATAAGAGAAAATTATAAGATGATTTATGTAAAAAAAAAATTAAATAAATGTGTTTGTTATTATAATATAGTAATTTATATTACACATAAATTGAATACATTAGTATTAACCGGTAAAATATTGGAAACCGGTATTCAGTTTCGTTGTCATTAAGAGCAAACTGTCACTAGTTTCAACACTGAATTGTTTGTCAGTTGGCTTTGCTGTCAATCGGAAAATGGCAGCGACGAGTGTTGTCGTTCTCGACAGAGGCAACAATACAACTTGTACCGTAAATCTTTTCGGTAAGTTTAATTATATTATAACAATTTATAAATTATCTTAAAGCAGTAAGCTTCTGATACACTTGTTAAATAAACTAATATTTCAACTTAATATACAAAAACCGCATAACCTGTAAAACTTTTTTGTTATTATTTTTGAAGTAATGCGCGGAACTTTTAAATTGATACATGTTTTAGACGCTGAGTTACTTGAATTACGATATATAATACTTCTTGGCTAGTTACCTATGTACAAATTTTGGTAGTGGTGCTTAGTGTAATAGGAGGTAACAGTTTTTTTTAATGAATAGACTGAGAAGTTGTCTGCGGTGATACGACCTTGGCTATTGGATTGTAGGAAGTAAAGTGTATACTAAATTGTAAGTGGTTATTTGATGTACTCACAAAAACTGTTCATAAGCAATCTAGCAACATTAACAAATAATTAGGAAGTGAATTAAGTAATCAATTAGTCAGAAATTGGATACATAATATTTGTATGAATTTTATCATTTATAAACTATATTCATCATTGCAGAATTTATCCCAAAATAATTTTAAAACCAAACTTATTTGATTTTGTTTTTGTCTTTGTTAATTATGTGCTATATTTACGTCATTTAAGTTGATAAATACATGCTACTCTTCAGGAACAAAATATATTTCTAGTTTTAATTATAAGCTATTTTTCACTAAGAAATGATTTGATTTGATAACATTACATATATGTATAATTATCTTTAATACTTGGCACTAATACACATATCCTTAAATTGTACATAGGCTTTATACCTTTATAATTAGGCATAATTGGCAAAAATGGCTATTTATTGTTTTTTGTTTCAGGTGCTACAGTGGTATCATGGCGGGTTAATAATCAAGAACAGTTATTTGTAAGGTAAGATATGTTTAGTTATTTTTAAAGGATTAATTAAATTTTGTATCAAATATAATGTGAGCAGAGAAGTCTTCACTCTCCATTTGTTTTAACATGCATTGTAGTAGGGGAAATATTTATTTTAAATATAGTGTGTTTAAAAGTTTCCTCTAAGTTGTAATTGTATACTTTTGTTTTTTATTTCTAACTTATATAGGTCAATAATATTTTTCAAAAATATTATGACCTCAAACCTATATATTTCTCGAAAATATAGTAAGAAAATCACTTATCTTTTATTCTATAAAATTAATATGATTTAGTTGTACATCTAATAGTTTTTATTGTGGACTTTTAGTATTTTTTTGTCTACCTAAATAAACTCTATTAATTTTTGCTAAAAATAAATCAATTTTGATACTAATGAATTATACTTTCTGATAGATATACATATCTAAACCATATGTAGATAAAATATTGATATATTATATCTCTTATATTTAAATAAATCATTTTCTATATTGGTTCTTTGTATCCATTATCATTAAATTTATCTTATATGTCACTATATAGAATTTTAATATTATTAATGTGAGTATTTTAACAATTTAATTACACTTTTATATTTGACTTCTTCTTTTATCATAATTCATTTTATGTGGGCTTTTGATATATTTAAATACTATATATGAATAAGAAATAAATCTTTATTTACCCTTGATATATATTTTTTTTACGGCGTAAGACGTATTTATTTAACATCTAATGCATTTTTTAAACGTATTCATTAAGAATACAATATTTCTACTAAGAGTTGAATGGATTTGAAAAAAAAAACCGACCGTGAATATATCCGTGTAGAAACGAGCGCTTCCGCTAATGAGGCTGTGTCGATTAGTGTTTTGGGCCTCCTGGCGGACCTCGTGTAACCAAGGCTTAGCATTTGAATAATGGTCCGTACATCTGTTATTCCGTTTGACGGGCTTGAAGAAAATAGGGGAAACGAGTCCAAAACTTGGGTGTTAGGAATAAAATAAACTTAGCTATATTGTTTTTAAAGCAATAGTCGTTTGTTGTTAATGCATAAAAATAAACCTCGTGGTGTGTATAGGCGTTAGTGAAGATATATTTAATAAAAAAGGAACTCATAATAATAAGAAGTTTCTCCAGTTTTCGAAGAAGAAGTATCATTGGCACGGTTTACCGACGTATTTTGTTTCAATAAACAAATCTAAACACAAATTTGTTTCGTTTAATAAGGCACCTTCAAAAACTCCCATAGTCCCACGATACGTGCCCATTATGACGCTTCAATATTGTACCTAGTTCCACAGTTTGCTTTTTCAAAGAAAATCCATCTAGTTGAAATGACATGTAAGTTCATAAATTTTTGGCGAGGTGTATCTAGGGATCAACCGTCGGTTTAGGAGACACGGCTTACTTATTGATTGGATACTTACGGTTCGTTTGTTCGTTTACATAAAATCTATATATCGTCTGTTCCTTAATATTATAAAAAAAATCACTTATAAATTTTAGTGATTTTTTTTTAAATATTTTATCGAGAAAACAAAAAATATGCCGAATTTCAACTCTTTCGGCCACACGGGACCACCACGGTGTGGTCCGTGTGTCCGAATTCTAAAAAGTATAAGAATTATATTTTTCTTTTGAATTCATAATATATTTATTAAATCGCAATACCATAAATATTATTGGATACATACAGTATTTATGGACCGATTTGCAACTAACAGCGTAATCTAGTAGCCGCTTACCGATTTCGCGGTCGTTTTACTTCGAATGTCAAATTAATTAAAGATATAAAACTATTTTATTACGCTTATATTTGCATAGCAATAAAATAATAAATCTTATTCGTCATATCGGTTTTTCGTTTAAGCTCTTATAAAATTTTGTACTTATGTTATGGCACGGCTATAGCCGTATAATATATTATAAAAAAAAATTTCTATAATATGTTTTATACTGTTTTTAAATGCATGTAGCTTTAATAATACTAACTTTTCAAATGTAGAAAAAAAAATTAAATGGAATATTTGTAATTATAAACAAATGACTTTTCCATAGCAGGTGCGATCTAAAAATATGCTTTTTATTTTATATAAAATACTAATTTTATATATTATGGCCATTATATTATACACTTATATCATTAATGGGTTTGGTCGCTAGCTATATAATTTTTTTATTACTTAGTCTCATTCTATAGCTAGGTAGGTAAGTTGAGGTTGATATAACTTTAGATAGAAATTATTACTTTAGAAAGAATTTTAATTCAGAATTGTAAAACAAAATTGTTTTAAAAAACTTGAAATAACACTTAAAACGAACGAAAAATATAATACCGATTATTTTCTTCATTGATCTGAAAAAAATAGATAACAGGTTTTAAATGGTAAAAAATAAATTAACGGGCTTGACTCTTCTATTTAATTTTGCTCAGCGGGGTAAGACTATGTACGTTAACTATAAATTTTCTATATTATCTATATAAATATAGATATTCGTCATCTTAAGTAGAAAATATCCTAAATTCAATATCTCACAGATGGGCTGTCCCGATAACCTTTGGTATGTCCGACGTGATTGAATACAATGGCAAACGCAGCCTACTTGTTCATTATTTATGGGCTCGCTTCATTTTTATTCTACACTATTAGTATTGCATACCGCAAGAGATTCAACTCAAAATACTGTTTTTTTCTCTCTTTATGACTTATTAAAGTATATAATTGATGATGTTTTTGTTTTTATTATTTCTTTATAAATGTATGAGATTTTAAGAAGATATTTCGTCTATATAAATAACCTAATCTGTAATTTGAATTTATAAAAAATGGTATCTGTAGACTATAATTGTATTCTAGTTAAGTTATTTTAGAAATACCGGAGCACCATCATGTCATTATGTCTTCCCCTTTGTCTATGGAACACAATTGGTTGGGAATTACTTCCGTTGAATCAAGCTGCTAGCAGCACTTTTGTTTTCATCCCATCAAACTAAATCACAAATTATGAATCGTTATCTTAAATCTTTCCGATACTCACAGATCGTAATAATAAACGTTACTTTATATTACAAAATAAGGATACTATAAAATAAGTAAACATATTTAATTCTATTGCACTTAAACGTGTTATAGTGATTATAAAGTGTTATTTTCACAGTTTCACATAAAAATTAAATTACTTTAATGAATGTTAAACGCAGCGGGATCTGCGGCAGGTCCAATCATTTAATAGTCGTTTCAGCTATAACTGTCACGCACCGGTATAATGAAAATTTATAATAAAAAAATATATTTTTCTGTTTTGGGAAATTTTAGTTAATTAAATAAATGGAATACTTTGTGTTTGTTTGTGTGTGTGTGTGTGTTTTTATATATCTGTCAATTTTTAACTAAATAAAAGTCGTATAGTATAGTCGTATAGTTTGATGGGTTATATCGTCAAAATATTTGCTCATAATACAAAAAAAACATACAACACACTATCGCGTTTAAAGCACTGTCGCAATCTCTTGGTGGAAATGTAATTTCTCCACCCTTGTGGTCACTTACATAGAAACCAAACATATCTTAGAATGCAAATTAGTATCTAATACTTTGTTGTTTATCTTTTAATTTAATATATATGTAGAGATGAGATAACAGTACTATAAAATATTTCCGCTAAATTGATAAAAATAGTCAAAGTAAACAAATTAAAAATGCTTTTCAATAAGTAACGGTTACAAAAATGTATTACCCAATAGAAAAGAGTTAATATACACATAGTGTAAACTATACATAACATTGAATATAAAAAACTAATTTATTGTAAGCATTGTAAAGCTACAATTTCGGGTACATACAGCAGTATCTATATTGCTTGTTGTGATAATGAAATGCATGCATATCGAATTTCAATCTAAGAAGGCATTTTTTCATATTCCATTAACAATTGAATGGCCAAAGCAAATAAAGTGTCACATTGTAAAGATCGCGACTAATTTTAAATCAATTTGGAGTCACGTATTGTTCGGGGTGTGCGGCTGTGTGGTGCAATTTGGCGCGACGACAAAAACGCGTCTCGGCCGCGAGTGCCTCTAACAAACGACCGACTGCCGCTAATGATTCTATGTACTGTTCCCAGGGTTGGTACAGACGACATACATATATTGTTTCTATGTTCTCTATTAAAACTTTTATTATTATTATTCTTGAAACGTGTTGTGTGCGTGTAAATATTAAAAGAAATAAATTATTTGGGTAGTTTTAAAATTGGCTATTTTGATAAATTCTCGAGGCCTTATCGGTATTTTTGTATTGGAAGTTGAAAGATGAAGATGAAAAAATATCGCAATGATAAAACTAATTGCTTTAAATAAATTATAGTAATTATCTGTTATGCTTACTTTTAGGTTTTAGTAATGAAACGATTTAATTTGTTTTAATTCTATTTCTGTCTAGTTTTTAGAAAATTGTATAGATCTACAAAGTCAAAATTAACCGTACATATATTCCTGGAAATTGCTTACAGATGATCATCCCTAATTACACTGTGTGCCATAGCAACATTTTTATGGTTAGAAGATACCGAAAATGTATAATTGTTTTAGTTAGAGATACAAGTATTTACTAATAATATTCAATTTATTGACATTTTCTTTTGTTATACCATTTACGAACGAAACAATGATATTATTGTTTAAGTAAACAATTGATTATAAGAATATGTATTATATTTTTTTATTACATTATACAAATTGAATTACAACTAGATATGCTTGCACGCTACTGTAACTTACCTAGTGAAAACGAAAAAGTCAATATTTTAATTGTATGACATTTCCCTTTTAATTCATGACAACCATGTCGGTTTTTGCATTGAGTAAAAAAATAATATTAAATCTATATTCTATACTACTGTATAATGAAATAGCTGAAGTTATCTCAAGAACTACTGGTTCTAATTGTATTTTTTTTGTGTTGGCCATTGAAGAAGGCGTATTACATCACGTTAACCGTTTCTTTGTAACCCACTGGACCTGCGGTCAGAGTTACCTCGGGCGCTTAGAAAATATTATGTAATCAAGTACAATACAGCGTGAGGCCGTCGCTACGCAGCACAAGCGTGTAAATACGACAGTTGCGAGTTCGATTTCCACTCGAGAGATATTTTTAATTAATATTTTAATATCTTCGCTCTGGTAACAAGGCAAAGCTAGTGGTTCAGTTCTACAACACAACACGCAATGCCTCGAAAAAATAGTGGAAAGTGAGTGTCTTAACAATAGGTTCCCTCTCCCTACCCTGCTATATGCGGAATACAGTATAAAGCTGGAAGAAAAAGAGGTCATACACAACTTTTAATTATTTCGATTTGACCAGGGAGACCAAGCCGCGGTAATTAATAAATAGACAAGCTATGAGGCATTATGCATTATGTGAAATCTGAAATTACAGATTTCGATTTAAGAAGAGTTAAGTAGGTAGGTAGGTAGGTAGGGTAGTAACGTACATACGTACCTTTAAATTCTGACTGACTCCGTTAAGGCTAATGAAAAACTAGAATAAATTATGGTAATGAATGGAAAATTTGGATTAATAATTAAGCTTTGCGTAAAACATGACTTTAAACTAACACAATACTAATTATGTACATAATTACGTTTTAAAAATATATACTTGAAAGATATATTATGTATATTTTAAATATTCTTGGGAGACTTTAACTTAAGAAAGTTTTATGTAGAAAGGTGTATTTCATTCGTTTCAAATAGAGTATTTTCCGTTCGTTTTTTCTCAATCTTTTTTCTATAAATATATTTCCAGTTTTATTTAAAATCTTTTTAAATACTTTATAAGTAATAGTTGCCAAGTCGTTCGTTTTCTGTACATATAATAAAAATTGTAACTGATCGATATCTGTACATGGAAGATAGGTGAGAAAATCTATTATATAGTGTATTTATTTATATATTGCATTTATGAGAAATAAAAACCAAAACAATGATTTTTTTGTCTATCTGTTCGTCTGTGCGTTTGTACACGCTAGTCTCAGAAACGGCTTAACTGATTTAAATTAAGTTCTCATTATTGTATTTTGACAAGCTTCCCTTAACATTTAGTGTTTGTTTAATTTCAATCTGTTTATAAATAAAAAAGTTATATCAATTAAACATATTTAGTTACTTATTAAATTACCAAATAGATACTTTAGTGTTTAATGTATGATATAATCTTTAGAGTGATAGTGTTTAGATTCTAACAAGAAGGTGAATTAATTAGTAAATAAATAATAGTGTGGTTGAAGCGGGCGGGTTGCTAGTACCTACAAAATAAGTTATCAAAAAAGTTTTTAATTTGTTGTCATCGATGAGTTTAGAAAGGTACTACGGCCGGCTGTATTCTTGTTTCCATTATAAATTATATTACCTAGAAGCGAGTTGCGTCCACAAGCGCTCGTGTCATTGGCAAAAACTAAGCCGCGTTCCGTTTTAATATTAAACATAGTTTGTGAGCTTTTTGTGCCGAGGGACGTGACGCGCCGCTTGACCCTTTTATAGAGCTGGGATTTCGGCGGCGTGAAATGATTCAGATGAATCTAATGGATGGATTCGATATGCTTCGAAATTGTTAATTTTCCCCAAGGATATTCTATGTACATTATTTAATTCTTGATGATGAATTACTACTAGTTTCGAATACTGGTGAGTATTCGAAAATAGTAGTAATTCATATATATACCCGAATAATTTCTGATGATCAAGGAATCACATTTGTTAATGATGAGAAATTACGTGTACTATGATAGATTTAAAGTCAGTTAATCTATCAATAGTTAGTCTATCAATTCTGTCTATTAAAGTTCCAAGCCAAATTGGATAATTAATTATTATTATAAAAATATACATATATTATAAAACATAACTTATAAATATACTTTGAAATAATATGACAGAAGGTACGTTTGGATCAGCGTTTAAAAAACTAAATACATTTGCATTCTAATGAGGCAAGTCAAAACAGAGCTTCAGTAATTCAGTGCAAATAAACACAATTTATTACGTAGCCAGCTAGCGGGTAGCTTCGCCCCCTGCCGCATCTTGTTTTTGTGGTCGCGTCTGCAACCCCGAGTCGCCGGCACTTTCTTCTACCGCCCCCCTCCCCCATACACCTCCACCGATGACAAATGGTCCACCCCGCTAATGTGGAGATAATTTTATGCGGCGATGCAAGCCAGGATGACCGTGTGATTACCATCGATCGACGCGCGTCAATGGGCCCTAGCTTCATATTATGCGCCACTTCACGGATCAGTGGTCGCTGAAACGGGTTTATCGCGTCATTAGATGGGAAATCATTTCAATCATAGAATTTTTCTATTCTATTTTCTATCGGAGTAGTCCATATTATTACATTGCAATAGCTCTTTTTTTCTTAATAATTGATGGTCAATGTGGCATAACTAAATAAGTAGATGTGGTGTATAGTGTATTAGGTATATAGAGATACATTTCTAAATCTGTAAAATAAACAGTTGAAAACGCTTATCGTATCTCCTTCCACTGATTTTTTGGCTTAAACGATTAACAAAATTTTACTTAACGACTTAAATTGTCAGTAACTTTTTTTTTATTATAAAGTCCAATAATTATATAATATAGAGGCCGGTCGTGGCGCAGCGGCACAAAGTGTGACTGTAAACCGACTGGTTG
>DWAP01003048.1:0-12541 GCA_018230625.1 Heliconius eleuchia
ATATAGCTATTGGAAGTGAATAAGTGTTTCGATATCTACTTTTTGCGTTATAAAACATTCGTATATTTGAAGCGGGCGTAGCCGCACGGGGGCCGCTAGTATTAAATAAAATAAAACACGTTTTAAATTCACTGTTTATTGAAAACACAAGATAATAGCTGTCAGTGAAAATGTCACAACTCACATTTTCTTATTCACATAAAGAAGAAACGCATACCATTCCAGCGGGTACACATACATTGACATTCTTTATATAATTTATCATTATTCATTATGCAAAATCACAAATATCCATCCAATAAATAAAGATTCTTAAAATCATTCTCAATTTGACACCAACAGAATTATTATTAAATTATTTATATGTGAGCAAATAATATAAATTAAAACTTGCTATGATCTTACGTTGTAAATTAGTGTGATGTGTTGCTTAAGTAAACGGCTTTAACACTAGCCATACTAAACAACTAATACTTAAAGGCTAAAAATTAAATAACTTATTTTATAAGTTCTATTTTAAACTTAGCTTCTAATTTCTGGAAGTTTCAAATTGAGATGAGTATTTTTTTTTAAATATTTGGACTACCAGGATGGATGTATAAAGCATGATATATTTTATTATGCAACATTTAATAAATATGCTAATCACAGATGCAGCTTATAAGGCAAGAAAACGTCGATAAAACTTATAAAAATAGTCACAGAATTCAATAGATGTAGAAGATCAATTTTATTTTGACAAGAGAATGGTGTTTTATTTTTAGGCGAAAACAAATAAAATTAATCTTCCAAGCTATCAAGTCGCAGCCAAGAATCAAATAAATTGTATAAATAAATATTTCAAACAACATGCGGAAATAACGAAAAATAAGAATATTATAAAACAAAGCAAATATAAAAAGAACAAAATATGAAAATAACGCTTATTTATACAACATTGTCATAAGAACCCATCACTTAAACTTAATAAAAAATATATAAATAGGTTAAGATTGCACAACTGAATACAAGAAAAGGAATGTCTCTTTGGCCCTTAGAAACTATGAAAATAAATCACAATAGCAATAAAAAAAATTCGATACAAACAATAGGAAAAACAACCACCAGGACTTAAAAAAAACAATAAAATAGTATTAACACGAATAATATTTACCCGATACAAGTAAGTACAACACTAGTGTCGTAAAGCGACGTGCAGCCATACTTACTTATTGTATACATAATATCTAAAACTATAATAATAGTTTCAATGGTCATGCAATATTTATATCTAACTAAGTAGCTTCTATATGACGCTACCATTTGAAATCTACGTGAGTCTGGCCTTGCGTATATTCTTTTTCTCTGCTTCGGTGAATCCTAAAATATTTTCTATGGCGTTGAGGTGTCCTTGGTGATTTTCTGGGTCTGTTAGGAAATAGTAAATGGCTGACTTCAAAAATTGTAACGTCACCTCAGGGTCTATGTTTGTTTTGCTGCCCTTCTGCGACTCCACTATGCGACGGTACATGGCCTGCAACAGATTTGATTATATTAAAATAATATGTTCAATTTATTTTCGCGAATCTACAGAAAAACTATCTAATGAAATAAAAAAATTAAAATAATTTTACATATAAGTACTACAAAACTAAGTAACCTACTTAAAAAAATCATGTAAAATAAACCCAAAAAAAAAACTACTGAATAACCAACATAATAACCAATTATTTACAATACAATAAGTTTAATATACATTCAAAATACACTTTAAAAAAAAAGTATGTGATTTGAAATATTGGAATCTAGAATTATCTTTTTCTTCTTAAAAGTATAGTGAATCTTTTTAAAAGTATAGTGAATTCATAAGTCAGGTCATAAAGCAATGTTGTATTTATATTCATAAATGTTTTTAATATTTTTTAGTATTATTTCCACAAAAAGAAAAGGATTCTATTTTTGAGAAAATATAATATAACAATTTTAACATAGCAGGAATCGAACACCTTTTGGTAAACTGTCCAAGTGCACTGGAACACCAAGTTAAACATTTATTTGTACTTACAGAAATTCTTATATGCTTGTTACTAAAGAAATTATTTATGAATATAGATAAAGAAACATTGTCTTAAAACCTAAGTGTAATATAAAAAAATTGTTAAAACATCTGTGTCTTAGACAACATCTGTAAACTTAAAATATACCTCGTAATAATATTATCAAAGTACTTCCACCAAATAACCAAAAGAGGCTGTTTCAAAAAATAACATGCAAAGCTAATAAGCACAGGTTAGGTTGTAGTCTAGTCTAGCTATTAGAACTACATTTGTACAGTACAGTCAATGAGTTGTGGCCACTTGAAGCTGTTAGCTGTAGTCTGTGCAACCAACAGATTTAAGGATTTTCATAACTTTTGATTATTATCTTCCCCATTGAACAATGCGTAAAATTTTGGATTCTTAACTTCAGAACCGCCTCAACTCAACAACCATACTACCGGATTGATTAAAATTATATATCAAGAATTTCATATATGAAAAAAAATCTAATGAATAAAAATAATAAACAAAACAAATTGTATTGAATATGCACAATCATTATTAATTTTACAATGTTTAACCTTACAATGAATTTATATATATAAATATATATAAAATATTTTTAAGTCTATGTAAGTTCCAATTTTATAGAATTATGTATAGAGTGGTGGAACTCAATGCCACACCTTATATCATTTATATACTGATGGGTCTGATTTAAAGTTAGTCTGTACAAAGTCTCCCACCAAGTTAATAAGCCTAGAATACCTATATAACACCATTGTACACATAATATATCAAATTAGCATATTTATTTAACATCAATATAATATATGCGGTGTAATGAAATAAATATTACACAAAATGTTCTAAATTATGACAGATGAGGTCATAAAAGCGAATATGGTTTTGATTACACTTAATTTTTGAAATTATTTTATTATTGTAATTTCACAAATCAGGTATTTATAATAGAAATAATTTAATTGATATTAAAATTAAATAATGAAGCTTACAAGCGAAAATAAAGATAAAACAAGAAAGACAGAGAGAACCTAGTATTAATACATTTCAAATATTATTTTCCAAAAAATCTAAATAAATTTACGATCGCAGCTGTCAAAAGTCGAAACCGGGATGACATAATAAGACCTGTGCACTAAAGCAATGTGTAAATGAATAAAAAAATCGATTTTTTAATCTGTTGGGTGTACTCCAACCTTTCGAGCTCCTAGGACCCATAAAGAAACAGCCTCCTTTGCACTTAGAAGTACTTGTGACTTTGTAGTTCGGTCCGCTGTGAATGCCGTGTCCTGTAATTCACTACACGTTAAAGCGATTGTTAATTTTGCGACTAATTTGCACACCAGGGATGTGGGGCTCCGTAACCGTATATCCGATATAAAACAACTATCTGTACTGTAATCGTAATCGATTCCAGGATAAGTCTCGGAACTTTCGGATAATTTCAGTTTTGGACGGATAGTAGACATGAGACTCGTTTGGAAATGTATTTGATTTTGATTGGCCGATCTGACACTGCGCGAGGGGTGCGAACTACATATTAGGAAAATATGAACAACAATTATAACATATTTGTTATAATTGTTGTACATAATCGCTGACACTATTACAAGTATGTAACAGCAACAGCGTACGTCACCTTTAAAAAAATCTAAGATTTATGACCAAAATGATCCGAAAGTGAAGGATAATCCGATATAATTTTGCATTCGTAACTGAAACCGATATTTTCTTATATTCGTATCCGTAACTAGATGCGAAATGTTACATCCGTAACATCCCTGTTGTTCCTACTGTCGCGGCCTAATTAATAAATATATTTGATAATCGATTTTTATAAGAAATCGATTTAATAACATATTTATGATGGTGCATAACTATTTTATTTTATAATTTGTTTTAAATTAAGTTCTTGCTTATAGTTAAAGACATCATTGTGTTGTCCTATAAAACAAAGTAACTTCCTTTTGAACTGGAATACACTTATTATATATAAAAATACATAAAATAAAGCAAACATTGAATTTCATAAAAATACAATAGTTGTCACCATAATAATACAGAAACCAGTAGTTTCATAAGTTTTTGCGAATAAACATTATCAATATAATATTATTTAAATTTTAAAAATAAATTAATATATTAATTAAGCATTTAGTGTGCATTGAGTAGATAGATTTAATTTTAATGAAAGATTTACATCATCTATGAAAACTAAAAGTATTTAACACCACACAGCAAATGTTAGCTTTTAATTATATTTAATTAACTTCAAATGAGTCTAATTATGATTTTAGTTAAAAATGTAGCCTTGGATTTTGCTAAAGAATTGGGTTAGCTGGGCATCTAGATTTTTCAAATAAAATTATAGAATTTAGTTGTTCATAACTTACTCGGACATTCTCGAGCTCAGTCTGTGTGATTTGGAGTTGTTGTAACAACTCTTCAACTGATACACGATTAAGTTGGCTGGTGCTCGGCTCCGGCTCAACCTCCTGAAATTTTATGACATCATAATAAATGGTAATATAAATCATTAGCAACATATTTAGTAATTTATGAATAAAATAATTAAATATTGTTATTAATTATTCATGGAACTAATACAGCACAGTGGTAATGAATTATTTTCACTTTTCCACTTTGATAAAAAAAAATATGACATTGATTTCTACCAATCAATATACAATGGCTTGAATGAACTCTTGGTGCTAGGTTCCTCATCCTGCTGTATGCAACATAACCAAAGTCTGCAGTATGTGTTAAATCAAAAGAGGCAAAAGAAAGATAATTTCTTCTAAAATAAAAAAAGAATTCAAATTATTAAATCATAAGTACCTTATCCAATTCAAATTTAGCAGCTTCCTTTCCTTTGTTATACATTTGTAAATAAATAGATTTATGTCTACTTTCCTCATCCTCCAATTGCTTGCTTGCCTCTTCCAACTGTTTCTCAAGTACATGTATCCTTTCTTTAGCTTGCTCATAGTTCGGTAATAACTCACAATATCTAGTATTGACATCAGCAAGTTTTTGTAGTAAGGCTTCAACTTTGTCATTATGAGCCTTCTTCATTTCCTGTGTTTCACCAACATGAGCTCTCATGACATCTTCTATTTTCTTTTCATAATAAGATATCAAGCTGCGGCGTTCTTTGTCACTGTCACCAATATCTGTCATACAAGATGCATCGTGGGTCAACATATGTACAGACTCTTTTGAATGTAAGGAAGAATTTGTGAGATCATCAAAATGTCCGGAATCAGTAAATGATCCCTGCATCTCATTGCGACAGCGAGTTGGTGTCTGACCTTTGAAGAGAGGACTGTCGGTGATATCATAGGATCTGTCTTTGCATATTTTAATACTTTCATCGTCCATGGAATGTTCCTCATTTTCATTTTCTCTAACGGTTACAATCTCACTGGAGTTAGATTTTTCATCTGGTGAAAATATTGATGCTTTGTATAATCTCAACTCGACAACTTCTTTTGTGAGTTGGAATATTTCACTGTCTTTCTTTTCTAAGTCTTTTTTTGCTTGGCTTAATAGATTTTTGAGGCGACGGATTTGTTTCTGAGCGCGCTGTGTTGGCGTTAGATATTCCTCTCCTGCTAAGCCGGCATGTGAAGAACAATGCAACACGTAGCGCATCGAGCGTCCACTGAATGTTGTGCCATTGAAAGGCGCATATCCAGCGTCAATTGATGCTGCAGTCGCCGCACTCCCGTAACTGTGAAGGGATTCATCGTCTGGCAAATCCTCAGGGGAACCAGGTGGCGTGTGGGCCGAGTCTGTCATGCTTAGATGCCTATCTATGCACGGTTCTTGTATTTTCAAACAGGATTTCTTTGGTTTATTTTGTGTGTTTGAGTTAAACGACTGAAACAAACATAAAAATAAACAAATTGTAAATACTTGTACAAGTATTTAAAGTAATGCAATGTTTTAAATAAGACTTATTATGTTTCCAAATTAGTTATGCATCCATATAGTAGCCGTGGCAACAAATAAAGCGACTTATTAAAAATACAAAGCCCTACTTACTTGGCTGCGAGGTCGATGGCTTGGCTCCGGGAGACGAGAGCCATCGCTTCGTTGTTTATGGTTTGTATTTTCCGTGATTATTGGAATATATTTTCTAGTTGTTAAAGGAGATCGTTGCACCATTTTCTCACCGCGCAGCCGCAGTGAAGATGAGCGGTGGAAATTTCCTGTGACATTTCCTGCGCAGTAGTGCTCATCTTGAAACTCAGCAAGTCTTCTTCCGCAATTTCTATTCATTTTATCTAATTAAATCACATTGACGTAGCGTTCTGCAAAAATTTAACAGATGGGTAAAATTGAAATTTAAGCAAACAAAATTCATAATATAATGTCACAGATTATTAATATATTTACAGATTATACATTTTTAATCAGATGTTTTATTGTATACCGTAATGTATATTTAATTAGTACCGTAGTGAAGTATTTATTGCTATTGCATATTATGCATTAGATGTATTTTTGAAACACATCTAATGCATAATATGCAATACCAATAAAACAATCTTTATAATGATATTTTCGAAACTAACCGTCGTAGCGCAGTGGCACAAGCGTGTGACTATAACGTACGGTGGGTTAGATTTCCATTCAGGGAAATTAATTATTGAATATCATTAATTCCTCGCTCTGCGACTCTCGCAACAAGGCAAAGCTCGACGTTGAGTTCCACCACTCAACACGCAATACCTTGAAAATTCACTGGCAAATGGTTGCACTTTCTCTGTATAAAAATTATAATACGCTAACTGCGTTGGTAACCACTCAGAACTGTGTGGAAAATTAAACATAGAAGAGAAAGAATAGAGAAGCTGTTCCCCTTATTATAGATATAATAAAAATTTATAAATCCAATCGGTTAAAAAATCCTACCAGTAATCACCAGCTAGACATTGGTCGAATATAAAAAAAATACTTTATATAATATTAAGAAGTTGGAAACAAGTGATAGTAAAAGTAATGTTCATGTAATGAATCCATTACTGTTCAGATCTGATGACAAATTAGGTCGACTCACGCGAAGCTGAGACAGTAAAAAATGAAATTGTAAGCATTTTAAATATAATGTATATATTATGTATAATAAACTGCATGAAATTATAAATCAATATACATGCAATAAACTGCAGCAGAAAATCAAGGGAAAAGGTATTCCAACCTCAACTATTTCGTGGTTCTTTTCTATGAGGGCATTGGAAGATGACCCTTAACTAGAGGTACAATTATTTTTGAATTGTTTTTGGACCTAAACACATGGTTTATATTTTTGTCATTATTTTTATTTGTTGAAAAAGTTAAAAAATATAATCTATTTAGATGATTTTGCAGTATCTAGCCATAGTTGTTATAAAAGATATTATTAGATTACCTACCTACTTATTTCTGTCAATGACGTCTGATGACCTGGACCAAAGGTAAATTTAAAATTTTTATGTGATACTTTATCAACTTGAAAATGTACTATGTACTAACGACGCGCTTGCGGCTTTACCTGTTTAAATTACGTAATTATTTATTAAGTAATCTAAATTATATTGTTTTTCTAATAACATTATCATTTTAAAATAAAAATAATATTAAAAAAAAAATCAGCTAATTTAATAATATTTTGATTCAAATTTTTTGGGTGTTAATGATTTTAACGAACCAAATACTTTATATTGATGAATCGGTTTAAATGAATCAAACACTAAATGTTAAGAGAAGTTTGTCTAAGTAACTATATTAGTGAAAATTGAACCTAAATTGGTTAAGCCGATTCAAAGTCAAAACCAAATAATTTTACACAAAATAAGAAGTTACACATGTAATTTTTGAACGTCAATTAATTTACCACCAATTCACTAAAGTTAAGTACAGCTTCCAGCAAACTGCAGTTAGTTCCGGATTCACACTAACTTATTAACTTATCATTAATCTTCATTCTGAGGTTAGCGTAATTAAAAGTTTCAAGTTTAAAACATTCAAAACGGCAACCAGAAATTTTTTTAATAACCATTCTTTTGCATTCTTTAATTAGTTTAATTACTGATAATTAAGTTATTGATAAGTGCTCTCAATAATAAATTTTCCATGTAGACACTGCGATACAATTTTATTATAAGAGTATAGTCAAGCCCTAGCCAAGGCGTAAATTATTATTACCAGGGAGATAGAGTACGCAGTTGAGTTCCATCACTTAACACAAAATATCTTGAAATCACGCAAAAGTTGTGAAAAGATTAACAAAACAGTAATTTTTCTCTGCCTCATTTGCTGGAGGAGTATAAAGCTGACAACAAAAGAATAACGTGCTTTATAATAGCGCTCATAAAAGTTAATTATCTAAAAATAAAATTCATATTTAGGTAATTATATACTAGGCCACGTTAATATCGACCAAACAAAAATGTAAGTTTCGTGGTTACCGCTAAGCGGTGTTACAACATCATGATATTGTAAAACCAGTAAGAAACGTTTCTCAGAGAATATTGCAAGAATGAACAAACGACTTCACAACACTTATTTTGTGCAATTATATATTGTTTTCGTTGTCCTAATAAATTTATAATACCTACAACGAGTGTGTCCTATATTATAAATAAAAATAAATATATATATATATATATATATATATATATAATATATTTTGGATGATGTAGACTAACATATTAGCGGCAGAGGGAACCTAGTGTTAAAACATTCTGTTCCTTATTGTCCGCCGAATTCTGCAGGCATTGCGTGTTGAATGTCGGAACTCAACGCCACGCTTATATCTTGATACCAGAGCGAAGAAATGAAAATATGAAATTTTATTTTCTTTTGCTCGAGTGGGAATCGAACGCTCAATCCATCGCGTTTACAATCGCACACACGCTTGTCCCTGCGGCACGAGTAGCCTCTGGACATATTAATTAATTTTATTATAACTAAAACAAATAGATTCAATCGGTGCATAGTTTTGATTATGAACAATGCATTAATTAGATGTTTATTAATAAGCAACTAGTACTTCTATTTGCAGCTTTCGCAACGATTTCACTTGTTTAGAACGTAATCTTTTTTATCGTTAACACTCCATAACAACCCGTGCGGATCGCGATTTAGTTATAGGGTAACGAAAGACCTCAATTTATGTCTTTAGCTATGGGCCGATTACTTTTTTAATGAAAAGGCTAAATTGAAAAAATATTTCTCAGAATTTGATAGTAATTTTATTTCGGAATCGATTTTTCTAGAAAGCTTAGAATATCTAAGCGATTTAAGCGTTGAAAGATGCTTAATTTCTTACACATTAAAATAATTAAAGTTAGTAGACCGTTTTTATGAATAATAAAATCCTAATGTGAGAAGTTTCCACTATTATAACAGCGCCAAGGTCGTGAAAGATAACTTAGCAGAAAATGTTTAAAATTTGCTAGAGACCTTGACGTCGGGTCCGTATGGCCGCTGGCCAAAACGTGAAATGGAATTGTAATAATGCTAGGCACGGTATGTTAGGCGCACTGGCTGTTGTATAATCATTTTTTCCATCAAGTTCTACTAACATTTGAACTGATTGTTGTCAAATGGCTTTAATTTTGCTCCTTCACTAACATAGGCAAATCTGACATTTTTGCGGGATACGCAGAGATAACTAAATGTCAAAATATTTCAGTAAATATTCTTTTTTCGCTCGTTTCCAGATATTGTCTTTCGGGTGGTAGAACGAAACACCACACTCTGGCCTATGCGGTCTATATAATCAAACTGAAGATTCTTACGGAAAACGAAAGAACTTACATGCACATAGAAAATCATAGTTTATGTAATCTTCATCAAGTGATATTTACTATTGTTATTAAACAAAGAAATCATGAGTAAGTTTCAAAGGTAAATAATATGTTTAAATCTTAGTTAGTTACTCTTAAATATAGCTACGTTTTACAATTACCACCGACCATGAACTGTGATTAATTGCATTGTATATTAAAACATATTATATTTTACTTGAGACTAATCTGATTATCATCTACAAGGACAAGGCATAATAAAAAAACTCTCGAAGATATTGGCTATAAGTATTTAACTTACGATTCATCTAACATCGATCTATATTATACAGTTAAAAGTAACTATTTGGTAAGTTGTGGTTCCTTCCAACTTATTGCTAAAGTTAAGTACAAAAATGAATCACTTACTAATATTGTAGACTTGCACGATCAGATCCGACATTCCCGCGAAAACTTTATTGGAAAAATGAAAAACACTCATCATCACAAAGAGTTATCATACATAATAATATAAATATCGTATTTCGTTTGTTCGTTCGCACAGAATAATTCGATTAGTAAACAGAATTCAACTCAGTCTTCGCAAATTACATAGAGTAAACCATCCACGTTAACTTTTACGCTAAGAATGTTGCGGCAAGTTGTCGGAGCGCGGTCTACCGTCGCTGACGCCCCTTCTCGGCTACGACGGCGCAACTGCACGGCTATATTACATCGGAAAAAGTGAACTCTATTGTCAAATATATTAATAAACTCAATATTACACAATATACCACGTTACTGTTATATAACATAACGTTGTTACTTCAAGTTGCGATAGTACAATTGTCAGTGACTCGTTGGCTGGTGAAAAACCGCAGTGAGCGGTCGAGGAGACTGTACACGCTGCCATCTAGTGCTAAAAAGGAAACATTAAACGTTTTTCCTAAAGTTTTTGTTAAATATTATTGTGAATTGAATCACTCGAGTGGATCGTCCGCGAATCGAAATGCGGTTCATTTTGTTTTACAATAAAACTACTTGAAATCGCGCACCTCGCTACCTACGTTACCATGTTACGTAGGTGCTAGGATAGATAAATATATAGATAGTAGTAAGTCCTACTAAAATATTCTTCTGTATCTAATATTATTCCGAAAAGGTGAGTGGGGAACGGAGTGTCTTAGCACTAGGTTCCCTCTGTCTACACTGCTGTGTGCGGGACACAGCGTGAAGCTGATTTTCATTTAATATAATGCTAGCCGATCATATAAGCGTGGCTATTGAACACGCCGGTATTGTTTGGTAAAAATCGACCAATAGAAATTGACCGGTGAGTTGCAATGCGGATGGAAATGGCGGCAGTAGATTTTTTTCCAACGGCTATAATTATTACGACGTAGTCTGATAACGATGAAAACACGCTCAACAAGCGTTTGTAGCGCCATTTTCTATTTAGTTTTTGATTTTTATCATATAATTAGCTTTCCATAGTGTCGGTTACGACTAAATTACTTAAAGGTAAAGAAACTTGCCAATTGATCAGTTAACAATATACTACTTAGGAGATGAGAACTCAAATGAAAGCAACAAAATAATCACCCAGTTTAATTACAAATATTAAGATTCGTTTATATTTCGCCGCCAATTTTTTTTTTTTTTTGTCCAACATTGGATTTGATCACTCAACGATGCGGTTGAGTGATCAAATCAAATGCATTACTATTACGTATCTAATTAATACACTTCCTCTATAATCATTACGTACTCGCACTTGTAGGTGTAAATTTCAACCACAATATTTAAGCAACATTTCATGAAAATAAAAAAAATATTTATAAAAACAGTTTATAATAAAAAATATATTTATAAAAACTTATTTTTCACTTTGTTAGGATTCATTATGGTAATTATAATCATGATGTATCTTTTTGAAATGCTCGTATTGAGCTCTTGAATTTGATACTAATATTGTGATATTCAAAACGATTCTTATTCGAATCGAAACGAATCTAACGATACCTCAATTACGTAAATCCGTTCAGCGGTTCTGGACATATGAAGTATTAAGGAATATTACATACAAACATACAAGATACGCGCGAAAAACATAAACCTTCCTTAGCAGTCGGGAAAAATACAGCTTCACGGTGTATCCCGCAAGTAGCAGGTTCGACAGAGAGAGCCTAGTGTTAAGACATTCCGCTCTCTACTTTCCACCGAATACTGGAGTTATTGCGTATTTAGTGACGAAATTTAACGTTGCGCTTTTGGCGTGACACCAGAGAAAATGACAATATGAAAATTATTTAATTTGATCGATTGGGAATCAAAATCACTACCTGTCGCGTTTACAGTCACGACGTTGCGCCACGACTGGTCTCCTATGTACCTATATAATTATTAAATATTTTTTACTTATTTATGTTCATTATTATATTCGGTCAAAGTTATAGAAATGTAGAGATGTATAAAGACTTCATCTATCACGTTTTTCTGAACAATCAGTTGGTCCAAATTGAAACTCCCAAGAACTTAAAGAAAAAACCTTAAGAAAAATTGAAAGTAAAAAATCTCTTTAAACTAACAAAGCGTTAACGCGATATCTGTCGGGTTGTGTTTTATATTGTATATAAAATCCTTTTATTCAAGATATTCAATATACCAATTCTGTTTAATATATTAATATATATATATATATATATATATATATATATATAT
>DWAP01003049.1:0-12540 GCA_018230625.1 Heliconius eleuchia
TGAAGAAATGGAAATATAAATTTAAGTAAATATTTCATCTCCTCAAGTGGGGATCCAACCCACAACCGGTCGGTTTTACAATCACACTTCGTGCCACTGCGCCACGACTGGCCTCAACTAAAAACTAGTTTATACATAATGTCAAACACAATGAAAAAACCTAATCAATTTAATATTTATTGTTAATTAACTATTTGTTCATTAAGAGATTTAATTTAAACTTATGAATACATGGTGTTTGCAATTAATGCGTTTATTGTTTATGCGGCGCTATTAATGTTCGAGTCGCCACGTTATGCATCCGGCCTGTATTAAAATGAACTAATATTAAATGTTAGGTGTTGCTCGCTGTATATATTTTTTGTTTAGATGGGGTTTGATTCCGGCTCATCAAAATTAATTATTTTTAGTTCGCTATTTTGGTAATATAATACTAACAAAGTCTAAAATTAGGCGGTGCTTGGCACACGGTCTTTACGCTAGGTTCCTTATATTTGGATCTATAGTGAAAAATAACTATTCTTTTATTGCTTCGCGCTATATCTTGCACATAGCAGGATAGGCAGATGGAACCTAATTTTACTACACTTCGTTCCCGTTTTGGTATTTCCGTTTGGTAACGAGGCAAAGCGCAGCATTGATTGGCGAAACTCAACGCCACCCTTTGCCTCCTACCAGAGCGAGGGAATGAAAATATTAAACATTTCACTCCATCTCGTAGGAATCTAACCCACTATATATCTGTTCCAGTACCTCTGTACCACGACAGCCTTAAATATTAAAACATCATTTTTTTATTTAAAACTTAATATACGTCATGTAGAGTATGAAATTAAATCCAAGATGGAATACTTTAGAAGAATAACAAAAGGTAGCCAATCAATCAAAGTATTTGAATATTTATGAGTTAATTTGTAACATATCGGCAACATACATAACCAAAAAAACATTTGTAACTGACATAATGCTAAAAGCGAGTTAAAATTAACTGCGACAATGCGCACGTGGTTAAATGAATGCTGAAGAATATTTTTTAATGTCTCTTTAATTAAACTTTTTTTTAGTTATTATATTATAGCTTTAAATATATACTTGATAATTGTTGTGTTTTAATTGTCATAATAAGGTATGGATATCTCATGCTTTACGTTTCAAATATTATGTTCCGTCGTCCAAAGAATAATGAAACTATGACAAAGAAAACTTCTTTCTCGTAAATCATTAAAAAAAATTAATCGAAAAATTAATTAGCATTCCATGAAATCTCAACGTAGGGTACCTATCGCGTTGCGGGAGGAAAATATTAAAGCAGCGTCCGCATCTAACAAACACATTAATATCTCCAGCTAAATTCATAAATATGATATCTGTTTATGTGTAGGCTATATAACTGATCACATCAGTAAGAAAAAAAAAAAAAAGAAGAACTTAGCGCCACTCGCTTTCTACATACATCTTTCGCATTGTCCAATGTCATCTTCACATATACCTACCAAAGGTCCTCATGATCTTAGTAGTAGACAGGTTTACGTCTTCCTCCAGGATCAACCAAAGTCTCTCTTTACCACTGTTACCACTCAATCACGTTCTTCATAAAGCTTCACAGATATTGATTTTATATTAGATTTTAATTTGCTACTCAAATAAAGAATGCAATAACCCCCACTGTGCCAAATTACAAATATGTTCATACACCAAACCGTTTAAACATCTTATTAGTATACAAAAAATAAACAAAACGAATCCCAATTTAATCTCACTTCCACAGTAATTGAATTTCTTTAAAATCGTGTAATATATATAATTACGTACTGATACCTTTCCTCAGACGTCGTGGTGCTGTCAGCACTTTCTTTCAGCCACTTGTCAGTTTGGATGCAAGGTAAATCAAATATATGGTTAAAATTGACTTTTAAAGTAATTTCATGGTGGTTTTTTTAGGTTAAAACTTTCATGTTTTACTTGAGCCTTGTCTAATTTTTCTTATTATCGAAATATTTTTATTTTAAACTCGGCTCTATTCGCTATCGAATGTCTACTGGTAAGATATAGTCAATATATTAATAGATAAATAAAACCTCACGAAAAGGAACAAAAAAATTAACCAACAATCTTTAAAGAATTTTACTACTGAATTTACAAATGATCTTATCCCTCGTGTGGGCGTTTCTATAATTTTGAATATGATTATTCTACCTAAAGTAAAATGTCATTTTAAATTACCACTAGTTAGCTATAGTTGTTTTGTAAGTGATGCGTCACAAAAACTTTAACAATTACCTAGGTATAATACATCGACTAATATATCATGTTCGAATAATTGAAATGTGTCGTCATATGCAATACGCACTTTATATATGCATTATGTATGCACATATCAACGTCAAATATTTGAGAGTTTAATGAGGGTTTAGTAAAAAAACGAGTGTTAAAATGTAGTTGGAGCTTAAATTACTAAAATGTATGTGATGCTATTATGTATTTGTCGTGTCTGTATCCTTCTGTTGTGTGAGTTCTTTCTGTATCCTCTTAATTAAAATTTAAATTGCATCCAATGTATGGTGATAATAAATTCTTTTATTTTCGTGATTAATACTATTTCTTCAGTTAATTTTTTACCGACAATTCATTCTGTTCATAACAGACCTACAACTACTACGATCTTAAAACTACTAGGAACATTTAAAAAATATAAAATAGACTGGTTTTAGAGAGAGGTTTCTTAAAGAGTGTACAAAAGCCGATAAAGATTTTTTTCGAAATTATTAGCAGTACGGCAAAAATTGATGTTAAGTTTTATAGCATATCGAAAAGACCTCGTTGTGTTAAATCTTACAGAAAGGCCAAAATTGCTCTTGCATGCCAATGAAAAGAATATTTAAAATAAAAAATATATATTAGGGATTTGAACCCACTGTATAATCTAAAGCAATATTTTTAGCCATATTTCACAGTACTCCCGACGTTATCATTTTGACCCAAATTTAAGTACAATAATGCCGAAAAATGTATATAGCTTTTATCCACAGCTACAATGATGTCTTTATTCACCACTCAATTACAGATAGCAATCATTAATTTAAGTAAATATTTCGGAATCGCCATTCTACATGATTTTCTGGAAAACTTTAAATTTCTTTATTAAAAATACAACATTTTTGAAGAATTTTAACAACGATCAAATTGGTTTAAGTGGCCGCCTATTTTTTGATTGAAGTGACGGGTTGTAGGCAAAAAATGAGTTATTTTGCACAATTTTTACGTGAATAATTTCGAAAGTTAAATTAAGGTTTGCTTTTTTTACACAATGGGACATATTTGGTCTTTTGAATGACATTATAATATTAAATGTTTTATTACCTATAAAAATTGCTGGTATCTCTTCTTGACTAATGTAACCTCTTCATTTTTAAAGAGACCGAGATTGGTTGGTTTTCTCAAGTTGAGCGGAAAGAGTTTTTTTGGTGAGGCCAGTCGTGGCACAAGCACGTCGACTGAGTACGGAGTATCTTAACACTCGTTTCTCTCTGCCAACCCATAAAGGAAAATGCATAAGGCTACAAAAAGTATATATAGGTTATGACCTACAATCATATCCATAGAATAATAGTAAATATCACGACATTAGCCACTTCAGACAGGAGATTGATTGATTAAAATTAACTTGAACTTCACTTATTATAAAATAATTAGTTGTAGATCATATTTTACAATGATTTTAACAAATAAGTGATCAATCTCTCAAAGAATAAAATCGAGGACATTCTAATTATGTGCGTATCACGCTTTACACACATAGCACAACCAGAGGGAACCCAGTTCCAAGGTACTCCGATTCCATTAAGAGACTTCAGTTCCTCACTTTTTGTCGCTGGAGAGTGACGGAATTCATTACCGCGTCTTGTCTCGACACTAGTGCGAATAAATGAACAGATATATAAAATATTTAATTTCCTTATCCATTTCCTCGTTTGTGCACGTAAGTTAAGAATGCGGTGCAGCGTAAAGTTCCGCTAATGTCTAATGATCACAAAAATTTGGACGAGACATAGTGTATTAATATATATAGATTCTTTCTGATTGGTGTGCTATATTATGTACTCAACATATAAAAAGCGTGAAAGTAGTAAAACAACCTAGCTATGTCACAATGTCTTTGAATTTATTTACTTAATTTACAAAACAAAAATTTGTATCCAATTTGTCACTTACGTACTTTCCCATGACCTTTTAATCCGTAACCGAGTCTATGAAATCTGTACTTTGTATTAATTTTGTCATATTTATGTGTCGATACGTCCCACAATAACTCAAGAATAAATTTGTGAACCGTTGATCTCGTTATTTATAGCCTTAGTCTAATACCTTGGCTTAAATTAGTTAAAAAATTGTTATTTTTTTAATATTATTATTTTACATAACGGAACGGAGTGTCTGGACACTAAATTTCCCTCTGCCTACCTTGATGTGTGCGGGATACAGCGTGAAGCTGATAATTTTGTATTACATAATAGGATATTGTTTTTTTTTTCAAGTATTATATAGGTATAATGTTGAAACCCTGGCTGGATGGCCACGTACAATCTATTTCAGTTTCATAATTTTTTGCCTACATATATGTATAATGTATAGGATATGCATAAAAAATTAAAATATAGTATGACCCAAAGGCCCAGTGAGTGCGTCAGCAATGTTGTCCTTTTATTTTTTATCATCTTTACACTTCATTCTGTATATAGAGTTGTACACAGACTTTGTGCTAGAACCTTTTTTCCCTGCTTCGAGACATTGTGTCTTGAGTGGCGGAGCTCAACGCTGCACTTTCCCCTCAACAGACTCAGGGTAAAACAAAAATAATTAAGTCAAACGAGTACAGATCAAATCTTCAAAAAATACGTTTTGTTAAAAAAGGGAGCGTCTTAACAATAGCTTCCCAGGCTCCTTATTCTGATATGTATACGATGCAGCCTGAAGTGATAAACCCCCCGAAAAGATTCGAATTCACAACCATTCTGTACAACCAACACTTGCCAATTCCACCGAGACGATTCAAAAACAGTTATGTTACGATTAAGCATATTCGGCTATCGCATATCACCATTATCCTTTTAATGATTTTGTATGACCTGAAATGTTTTAAACTTCTTGGTAGCTTCGCGACACGCCCTCGAGAGATTTATGGGCTTAATCAGCTGTACGGGAATTAGGTTGAAATTCAACAGGTGGAAGTACATTCGGTGTAATTTTTTAACGCCCGAAATGGTTGTCTTGGTATGCTGGTTCTTTTTTTGGGTTGTGAAATTTTAATTGTTGTGTTTATTTTTTTTAATATATAGCTTCAAGCTTTACTGCGTATAGCTAGATAGGTAGAGAGAAGTTAGTATTAACCCATTCCATTTTCCTTATATGGCCTTATTTTTGAGATATTCATATGTCCTGTCTGGCGGTATTTCGCATTTTATCTTGTTACCGAGAAATTAAAATTAATATATCGTTATACAATCGTTGCATTTATCGTCTCAAAATCTTTTTAGTACCGTTATTCCTAAATTATATACATACATATCTACATTCGTAACATACAGTATATTTAAACAGTTAAAGTAAAAACATAGTTGCGTACTAAAGCTGTTACCTCTATAAACAATATTTGCCTTGCTAAGTGCCTTCTCAATTATCGTTAGAGTCGCGAGTGTAGGACCGCGTGGATTCGATGTTGATTTTGTAACTAATTCGTTTTTTTACTTTCGTTTTTAATGCCGTTTCGGTTTTATGTTTATGGTAGCTGGGAGTTGGATTTCGAAATTAATATATTTTCGTGTGTTTATTCAATAGTGGTATTTATTTATATTTTTAACTTTTTAAAGGTATTAATAAATTGATACTTTTAAAATGACAGACAAAGTAAACTCTGACACCCCAACGATTGAGCAGTTTTGAAGAGATGAGGGTTTGAACTCCGCTGCGTGATCCTATATCTTGCATATAGCTGTCGCCTATTTTTGAGACGTTGCTTGTTAAATAGTGAAACTTGAACCTACACTTTATATTATTACTAGAGCGACAAAATAAAATTGATTCCCTCACATGGGAACCGAACCTACAACTGCCACAACGGTCTCACAACCACAAAACACATTCTAAGCCACCAAACACATTGAATAGCACATAAAATCGAACCTAAACTAGTTGCTTTTGTCCACTAAAACACCATAAAAGGCAAGCAGCAGTTCCTTCAACGTCACTGTCACAACGTGCAACAATTTCCATGGAGTCGATAGCCACTGCCAATGGCATGCAAAGTAGGGCAACAGCCAAGTTTAGTAGTAACACCTTTTAAAGACCTTAAAGCTTTCTAGAAACGTATCCACACTCATCAATCCGTCGACGTGTGAGATTTATATGTGATTCGTATAATTGTACTGGCCTAGGTGTTATTGTTCTTGTTTAACGAAAATAAAAAGCGTGCGCGTAAAATAAAAGCGCGGTTTTTCTCATGTGGCAGAGATCAACGCCGCGATTTCTCTACATGAATAGGAAAATTGAAAATTGAAAAATATTAAATATTATTATCGAAATTGGAACCTAAAAAAAGATACTATAAGAGTCGTCTATATGTTTCTAATTTATTCAGAAAGAGAAAATCTCTTTCCGAAAAATTGCAATAAGTGATATGTATCACTCCATAACAATACTTTACACGAGTTTCTTTCCAATAAGATCAGAAAAATTAAAATCAAGTAGTTTAGTAGTTTAGTTTTTTAGTTTTAGTTTTTTTTTGTCTTCAGAAAACTGCCCCGATTGATACAATACCGATTCTTTTATGGTCTTTTTCACCTACATTTATCCTCTTTTACACGAGTTCACTAACAACATACCCACCATACTCGGTGAAATTATTTCGCCGAGTGGGAAACGAACGCGCAACTGTCGTGCTTATATTGTCAGACAATGCCTTAAATAGACTATAGACTATTTGTTATTGCTTATTTCTTTCTTACTTTGGTTTCACGCTGTACTCTGCGCCTAGAGTAGACATATGGAACCTAAAGTTAAGGCACTCAGTTCTCCATTAAGACACATTCTCTACTTTCCGCAGCATTCTTCTTCCATTGCATATTGAATAGCGTAACTCAACGCCGCGCTTTTATTCGTTCGCTCGTACCAATCAACAATAATAAAAAGTGCGTATAAATCTCAATAATATGTATATATTATACAGATAATTTCGTAATTTATCTCTCATAATATCTTCTCGCTCGAAGTTTAAAGCTTGAAAGCTTATAAAGTTCTTTTTTCTTATTTTGACATGTCACAAAAGCACCATTTTAATAATAAAATTAATGGTTGATATACTTATCAATGGCTCAATTTTATTATTTATTGCAATGACTCACCTCTGCTACCTGTTTTTAAGTGTATTAATATTCTATAATAAAATATTATTCTGTTTGTCTGTCTGTGCGTCACTGAACTTAGTAGATTTGTAAAAATTTGAAAATAGAAATGTATCGTTGAATTTCCCAAAGCTTTTAGGTCTGTCTCAATAGTGAATACGAATCAAGATGATATTACGTGTTTCAGAAGGCTATGGAATCTACCACATTATTTTTAAACTTAAAAGTAAACTGAAACAAATAATGTAATACAATACAATAGTAAATTAAAATGCGTTCTGTTACTTTAAAAATATATATTTTTTCGATTCTATTCCTCATGGGTCTGGTATTGTAAACATAATACAATTACCACTCTGGGGAGTTAATTTTAGTTTTATTTTCTCTTTCTGGTAACAAGAAAAATTGCGGCGTTAAGTTCCACCATTCAATATAGAAGTCTTGAATATAAGGTAAAGGGCGATAAACGGACAGTCTTTAAACTTAGTTGCAACCCTGCTTTATCCGTGATACAGCATGAGCCTATAAAAAAAACAATAAGTGAAGCTGAGCTGCACCACTATCCCAGCCAAAGGTTTTAAGATCAACATGATAAATCCATCGTTATTTGTATATATTATACGAGAAAGGACGACCGCCGATTGTCAATAACGAAATTACTTAATTAACTCTACTAAAGATTATCTGATAAAATATACTTATATATTATATATAAATACATATATATATAAAAAATTCAACCTAAATTTTCGGACTTTGATACATCATGCGACTCGCGATCGTTGAGATTACATTGAAACAATTTATATGATACTTTGACAGCTAAATGACCCTTCGGAATTAAATGTACTGCAATAATGTACAAGGATGGACGGTGTTTTGGGCGAAATATCAGATTTTGGAATGAAATATTTACGTTTTTTGTTAAAAAATGGCTTGCTTTAAAAAAAAAAGGGTTTAGCTTTTTTGCTTTTCAGTTAAGCCGAACCGATCGGGTTTTTAAATGGTGAATTTGTAACGAATTTGTTATAAATTTTTTCTCAATAATGAATTATGTTTATATATTTGTGTGACATCGGTGAGACATGTGTGTGACTGTAAACGTATAAATTATTATTTATTAATAATTTCATTTCTTAGTTCTGGTAACAAGGCAAAGCGCAACTTTGATTTCTGTCACTCAACAAACAAACTCCGCTAAAAAGCCAAAAGGCAACACTGAGAATTGGGCGAAAAGGGCGAAACGAAGAGTCTCAACACTAGGTCACTCTGTCTACCTATACCTATATGTGAAAAAAACGTTTCATTAGATTTTTTTAACAAACAAGTTATTAGTTACAATATTTTGTTACAAAGTGGAAAGGTCAATGAGCATTATATTAAAAATAAATCGTTATTTTTCGTAGAATGAGATCGTTATCTTTCTTAATGAACTAAAATAAATAATTGACGTGCATTCACCAATAAAAAAAAGGATAGCCGGATTCAGTATATTTGCAGTAGTGATTATTATATTAAAATCATATCTTCTTTTATGTAGGGGACCTAGTTTTAAGACGTTTTGTTTCCTTTAAGATATTTCCGTTCACCACTTTCCACCGAATTCTGGAAAAAATAATATTAAATATTTAATTTATTCGAGTGGAAATTGAAGCCACAACCTATCGCGTTTATTACCGCATGCTTGTGCCCGTGTGCCGTGATGGTCTAAATATCATGTCTTCTGATGTTATATAAAAAAATATCTTTAATTCGGCTATAGGTTTCATCATTTAACTTGAATTAATTAAAATATATGAATGAAAATGACCAATGAATCTGTTTCATTCAATATGTAGCAAATATATGAATTTAAAAAAGAATAAGACGATTTTTATAAATAAATTTATAAGTTACTTTTCATGGCTTTTCTTCGCATAGCACGATAACTAAAGAGAACCTAGGGTAAAGACTTTCCGTTCCCAACACTTGGCCCAATTTTTGAACAACAACATTACGTGTAGACGCCGCGTGAATAGCGTCAAAATGAATTAATTAATTAGCCCGGCTGGGACTCAAACCCACAATCGTTGCGCTTACAGTCGGATGCTACGCCAAAACGCCCTCTAGTTTATAAGTGACCATTATGTTTCGGTATCGCCACTTATAAATATATAACACACAAAAAATCATTCCATACAACCCGACAAGTCGTCAAAATGTAAAATACGCTAACTATGCAAAGTCACGCACTCAGTTAAATCTCAATGTAGTGTATTATTATCGGGCATTTATTTAATTTTTGAAGAAATTCATACAAATATACATATATGGGAACTTGTTTTTTAATATCATCGTGGCTTAGTGGAACAGCGTGTGATTATAAACACGGTGGTAGTGGATTCGATTCTGATCGGTGAAGTATTAAAAATTGAAACTATTTTCCTTTCTATGATCTTGTTAGATAGATAGAAAAACTTAGTTAATTCTGCTGTTCACATAATATTCCACACATAACGTTTCTGAAAGGGACAGAGAGTGGAGCACGAAATGTGTTTTCTATGGTATTTCCTTTCTTGTTAGACACGAATAGATAATAATAGTAATGAATTAATACATATAATGTTTTTGGGGAAAGGTTCAATCACGGAAAAGATATTTACATTTCCAAAGTGCGGCGTTGTGTTCCGGAACTCAACACACAATGGAGTGTACCCGTGTACCCTCAAATTTTAATAATAATCCTACATTTCATAAAAAAAAAAATACATGACGACAGCAAACATAAATATACTTGTTTTCTTTTGAACGAGAAAATTATCACAAGGTACATATTGTACACACGCGATACTAAGTAGGTATATTGATTATTCACGTTTGTTGTACATGATCAGGGTGCATATAGAGCGAAGACACTCCGTTTTCACGTTCCAATTGTTCTGACCAAAATTGGAATTCCATACCATCGTCAATTATCAGATAACTTACAATTCGATCAAAAAGCATCGTATAATCATTGCTTTCAGCTTTACACTTTATCCAGAAGCAGCAAGGTATTCTATTCTTTGATAGGTAGGAGAAACCTAAAATTAAAACTCTCCGTCCCCAATTTATGCAGAACTTAAGAATCAAACTCACAACTGCCACGTCAGACAGACTCTGTGCCGCTGCGTCACGATGGCCTCAATAAACAAAAATATATAATTCACTCAAAAATATCGAACGTACGACCATCACAAGCACGCACGCACAATTGCGTCATGACGGCGTCATTGATTACTTGCAAAGTCATTTTATTTGATTTACATACGCATGTTACATATAATGATATTGGTTCTAACAAAAGTATACATTTATAAATCTATCATATCCTGATACTTTGTATTATAGTGTCAATCTTGTATTGTAAAAAGAACTTTATATAAGAGTATAGCTACCGTATTTAATTCTAATAATTTGTGACAGCTTAAAACGCGACAGTTGTGGGTTCGATTTTATCTCCAGAGAATGAAATATTTAATATATAAATTTGGCGAAAAGAGGGTACATCTCACCTAGGCTAGAAAAGCGTCATAACGTAGCTTTCTTTCAGCTTCACGCCTTATCCAGCATATATCAGGGCCTATAGAGCCAAGTGTCAAGACTCTCCATTGTCTGCCTGAATTCAAGATATTTTTATTATTTATCCATTTGAGTGAGAATCAAATCGACAACTATTACATTCGCACCCAAAACTGGTCCCACCGCGCCACAATAATTCGTCTATAAGGAAAACATAAGCAAGTAAATCTAATATCGATAATTGAGATATGACATACTTTACAACTCGATGTATACACGGATTTTGACCTTTCATCAACACTTTACTCGTCGCGAAGTGCTTATCGAGTTATAAAATATTTTAAGTGTAAAGCTTTAGAAGCTAAAATCGATTCTTCCTTTTAAGTCGATTTTATTTATGGAACAATATTTGTATAACAAACGAATGTATTTGAGAAAAAAGCGAAAAGGTTTTTTAATGATTCATACGTACTTTTTATGTTTGAGGTTGAGTATCTGACCGTTACGTTACCGCGTTGGTACTGGGTTTGATTCCCACTTGATCTGGTAACAACAGGACAGTAATGCCACTCACCACGCAATGATTTGAAAGTTGGGCAGTGCAACAGTTACATTAATTAGGTTTGTTCTATCTATCCTGCTATATGCGGGATACACAGTGAAAGAATAAAAAAAGTATTTTTTCGTAGTTCAATTACGCCATAAGTACCCACTCTATTTACTAAAATTTAAGTTACCTAATGAGATAGATGACTTTGATGTCAAAATTCTCAAGCACTTTAGTAGTATCATCGAGTTAAGGTTTCGGTACATGAGTTGTTTTTTTATATTCCGAGTATTTTTTGAGCAATTCAGGCCAAATATTAAGTTATTATTGTGGTGCAATAGAGTGTGTGATATTAAAGGCATCGGTTGTGGGTTCGATTTCCACTCTGGAGCACATATTATTCCTTTTCCTTGGCTCTGGTAATCAGACAGAAAATTGGTTTAGAAATTTGGGTAGTGTGTTGAGAACGGAGTGTATTATATTGTATTGTGCGTGAATCTAATAAAACCACGTTTATCTATAAAACACAATTTATTTAGATATACACTCCACATACTTGAAATTAATTTGACATTTGTAGAAATACGAAATACAGAACGTATAGTTCTGTTGCTACGGAAGGGAACAAGTGTGTGACTGTAAACGCAACAGATTGTGGGTTCGATTCCCAGAGTAAATTAAATATTTAATATTTTCATTTACTCGTTCTGTTAACGGGACAAAGTGCGATGTTAAGTTCCGCCACTCAACACGCAATGTCTCCAGAATTCGGTGGAAAATGGGGAACGAAAGTATGAGTAAGTATCTTAATGACAACGCACATAACAATAGGTTCCCTCTGCCTACCCTGCTCCTGCTGTATGTAGGATACAGCATGAAGTTAAAAAATATTACGCACATTATTATACTACGTACATTACGAAGGCAAAATACTTATTTAGAAAATGTATAAAAATTTTAACGTAGCGGGACTCGAATCCGCGCCTCCTGGAAACCGATCAGTTTTATACGTTTTCTAAATAAGTATTTTTCTTTCCTAAGTGTGGAATAACACTT